>JASFAX010005122.1:0-37198 GCA_030737875.1 Allium sativum | reverse complement strand
ATTTAACTTCATAGTTAGAATCTAAGAGTAGTATAGGGCTTACAATGCTATGAAGACTAGAATTAATATAAAATAAGATTGAGACGAAGCCACTAGCAACTCCAAAAGCCCCAAATGAATATAAGCTCCAAGTTGTCTTGAGAAACAAGAGGCTCCTTTGATTTGTATGAAGAAATATCCTTGTTTTGATGAAGAAAGGTGGCTCTTTTACTAGCTTAGGACACTCAAACTTTCATGAAGAGGATGGAGGCCATGATATGAAGATGGAGGCCATGATCAAGAAACATTTGGGCAGCATTTAGTTGTAGGAATGATTAATGAGGGTTTAGGCTAGGTCTAGGGGTCTTTTTATAGAGATTAGGGGTAGTTTAGACCATAGGATTAACCCTAAAACACATCAGGTCCGTCAAATCCCGTCAGAAACTTATGGAACAAGACTCAGCATGTCACAATTGGTGCACCAGAAAAACTGGTCCGACAGGGGGGGTCGACCCCTCGGTCGACATGGGTGTCGACCCATGGGTCGACATGGGTGTCGACCCATTGGGGGGGGTCGACAGGGATGTCGACCCCTGTGTCGAACCTGCCTGGGGCGGGAGAATTCCCGCCTATCTTGTTTTGGCTGAAAAACTGTTTTCGGGCTTGGAATTTTCTGAAAACTTCATTGGGCCATAACTTGGTCATACGGACTCCGTTTTTCGAAAACTCGGACTCTATTTCGCGTATTTTTCCGAGACGAACGCAATGGCACAGCCCGTTTCCCTTGATTCAGATTTTTCAATTTAATTCTGCCTTGATTTACATTATAACATGTTATTAAAAATACGGGTTGTTACATTCTCCCCACCTTAAAGGATTTCGTCCCCGAAATCTCCAAGTTAGGAAGAACGTATCCTACCATCCAGCATCCATCTACTCAAAACATCATCCAAAAGTAACCATTGTCCTTAAAAAGATTCTAAATGCTGTATGAACATATACAAAAGGTGTGTGTATATGTACTTATCTAATGCGAAAATCAGGCGGTTACTGATTCAGTAAACCTCCTTAATGCAAAGTATGTTAGTGAAATGAGTCCATATGTATGCAAATTCCTAACATAATTTATAATCTTTACATGAGTGCACATAACATTCATTCATATGCAACATCCACGTGATAGCACAACAAGTTTCATCCATGAATAAGCATAAACACTCATGCATATGCGGTATGAAAGTGTGTGAGCCGATCTTAGTGCCTAATGTGTATCATGCATCCACGAGTATCCAATTGCAAACACTTGCAAACATCAAGCATAACATGTTTCAAATACATGTTTCATCCAAAGGGCTTCTACCTAAGGTTCCCATGACAAGGTTAACGAGATAACAAGATAAACAGGATAAACACGGATAGCAAAAAGAAAGATATGCTGATTAAGAACGGAGATTGAGAATGTACCCTCAAAAAGGAATGGATAAATCCCACGCATCTTCTCCTCGGTTTCCCAAGTTGCATCTTCATCGGCTTCACTCCACTGAACCTTCACTAATTTGACTTCCCGATTCCTTAGCTTCTTGATCTCCGTTCCCAAGATACGAATCGGAGCTCTTCTCAAGGTTGCCTCTTTCTCTACTTCCACGTCTTCAAGAATGCTTGGCTCTACCACCTCAGCGGACTCATGTAGGCACTTTCGGAGATGCGAGACATGAAAGACATTATGCACTCCGGCTAGCTTTTCGGGCAATTCCACCTTATAGGCCATCTTTCCAATTCTCTCTATGATAGGGAAGGGTCCTACGAACCTCGGTGCCAGCTTCCCAAATGCTCCAAAACGTACCCCATTACGCAAAGGAGAAACCTTCACGAAAACCATGTCTCCCACTTCGAATTCCAAATCTGTCCTTCGCTTGTCAGCCTAGGATTTCTGTCTGTCTTGGGTCGTCTTCATCCGCCTTCAAATCAACTCAACCTTCTCGGATGTGTCCTTTATCATGTCGGGCCCAAATATAAGCTTATCCATCGTCTCCCACCAACATGTTGGTGACTTGCTCGGCCTCCCATACGAAGCTTCGAATGGTGTCATTCCTATGCTTGCTTGGTAGCTATTATTATAAGCAAACTCTACAAGAGGAAGGTGGTCTTCCCAAGTACCACCAAAGTCAAGAACACAAAGTCTCAAAAGATCTTCTAGCACCCTATTCACCCTTTCGGTTTGGCCATCCGTCTGGGGGTGATAGGCTGTACTCAGATTCAATTGCGTACCCATCGCTTCTTGCGAACTATTCTAGAACTGGCTAGTGAAAATTGGGTCACGATTGCTAACTATGCTAGAAGGAACCCCATGCAACCGCACTATCTCTCGAAGATAAACAGATGCTAAACCTGATACAGTCCTCTTGTTCTTTACTTAAAGGAAATGGGTGCTCTTCGCAAGTCTATCAACTATGACCCATATCCATAAAGCCCAAATAGTTTGGTCATCTTAATGGACATCTTCACCCCAACTATAAATCACAAACAGGCGAGTCATACTCCTTATGGGGTTTGCAACAGAGCTAAGATTGAGAATAGGACCGAGAGTATATACTTAAAAGATAACATGCGAGTAAGCTCTACAGAATAATAGGGATCAAGGATATACTCTTAGAAAGAGATATAATGCGCGCATCTAGTCTTCAATCTTCTAAGCCGCATTTTCTTGTGCTTAATCCCATCGTGCCTTGACCGTCTTTTAACTTCACAATTTCGTAGCTCTTAATTCTTATTTCCTAAATATGAGTTAGAACCCATTTCACCGTTGCCTCTCGTTCCACATCCACTTACTCTTTGCCTAAAATACTTGGCTTAAACATAACTGCGTGCTCATGGTTTCATGCAAGCTTTACAAAATTCGTTAGTGAATCCTGGATCTCGTTTACATACCATATGGTATTCCACGCAAAAGAACTATCTCTTGAAAACAACTGCCACTCCACGTTGCCAAATGTTCTTACTAGGGTGATTTCTATAACCCGTGCTTAAGCGGGATGGACCATCCGCCTTAGTGGCGAACACTACTCGATTGGATTACAGATTTCCAAAAAGTGCCAAGGGATTCTAGATAACTAATCATGACGGACCCCTAAAGGTCACACGAGGTTTTCGAGGGTATTACCGAGGCGAGTCATGAGCCTCGCAACCCTATGTTCGAAGTCAAGAATGGCTCCATAACTGGACAACCAACCCATGCCTAAAATCAACCGGTATCCCATAAACCCGAGAACATAAGCATTACACATGAATTCTACGCTCAAGATAGAGATTTTCAAATCCATATAAATCGCAGATAGATGGGCGGAACCCCTAATTGGATTTGAAATACTAACGGGATTCTCAACTAGACTAGTACTTAGGTGCAAACTTTCAACAGGATTAGAAATAAAACTATGCGATGCGCCAAAATCAAACAAGGTACGAACAGGGAAATCAGATATGTAAACATGAATTTCTATAGAAACACTACCTCAATCAAAAGCTGGAAGAGCGAGTAGCGCCTGCAATTGCCCTCCAGAGGGTCCTGCTTGCTGAATTTGCCTTTTCCCTTGTCCTTGCTTTTTCGGACAATCCTTACTATAGTGTCCAGACTTTCCACAATGAAAGCATTTGTCCAACTTCCTTTTCTTCTTCCTACAGTCTTTGGCTATGTGCCCAGTAATCCTATAGAAGTTGCACTTCCCCCTTTCTCTTTACTTATTGTCCTTGCTGTTGTTGTTCTTACCTCCTTTTCCGGAATCTACCTTCTTGCCTTGAGACTCTTTTGCCTTGACCTCCTTCTTGCCACCCTTATCTTCCTCTTGAAGCAGGGCCATATTCACCAAACTCTCGAAGGTCGCCCTTATGGGTATATGAGACATGGCCAAACCGCGTAATGGCTCATTCAATCCTAGAGCAAAGCGTAGGGCCTTCTTCTGAGCTGTGTTAACCAAGTCTAGACCAAACCGAGCAAGTTGATTAAACGTATCCACATATTCCCTAACTGTCATGTCCCCTTGCTTTAGTGATAGGAACCTCCCCATCCGAAGGTTCTCTTTTGTCGATGACAGAAACCTCAGTCTAAACCTTCTCCTAAAGTCATCCCAAGTCTGAATTGGTCTAGTAGTGGTGGTGACTACCCACCAATATGCAGCTTCCCCTTTCAACAGCCATACCGCTAACAGAACTTTCCTACGGTCTTCTATATCAAAGATAGCAAAGAGGTCTTCAGTTTCCTTCAACCAGTTTCTTGCCTCCACATAAGTCTCTGTCCCAACAAAGTTCTTGCCACCCATCGCCTTAATGTCCTTGCAAACCTTTGCGAAATCCTCTTGCGGATGCTGAGGAGGACGAGGAACCTCAGCTACGGGAGGAGGAGAAATGTTATCCACGGGGGAAGGAGGAGGAATGTTCGCGGGGCCGGCTTCATTCGCCCTTGCCTCCATGTACCTTCTAAACCAAATAGGTACTGGTACGCCCTCCAGAATGGCAAAATTATCGGCCATACTGAAACGAAGAAAAAGATAGATAGATTCAGAACGAAGAAACGAAGGATAGTGCTAATGGCTTTTGGGGAATAGCCTTTTTAAAATAACTAGACTTTTCTTGGAAAATACTTAATTGGTTTTGAAAATAGTTTTTCAAAAGGTAAGTTTTAAAAACCTTTTGCTAAGATCTTGTAAACCTTATGCTCTGATACAAAATGTAACACCCCACCTCCGCCAGTACCACTCTTGCAAGGGAACTGGCTTTGGAGGGGCGTTAAACGAGGTAAACATGCATGCAGATATCACAAAACAGAACATATAAGTAAAAACAGAGTAAATGAAGCAGCGGATAAAACTAGTATTTCAAAACCATAGTCAAGTTACATCAAAGTACTGAGTCATTATTTTCCACAAAACAAAGTCTAGAAACATAAACTGAAAACTGGAAATAACATAAAGTAACTATCCCCAAGGTAGAAATAAGCCATAGCGAGCTCAAGTCCAAACCGTACATGAGCTATCCAGAAAAGCAGCTAAAGATCCAAGCTAAATACCAGTGTTCCCACCCTGTAAACCTGGGGGGGGGGGGGGGGGACGGAAGAAAAGAGGCGAAAGAAAATGGGTCAGTCAAAAAGACTGGTAAGTCCTATCTACTATTAGTATAAAAACTAATAAAGTTAACTGAACATGTAAACAGGGTTGAGATGTAGGGTGATAATTGGCATGGTGAAAAGTTAACAAGATAGATCAAGTGTGGCATCACATATACAAGGTTCGGTTGCACCAGGTGTGTACTAGTATTCCAATTCATGTCAAGTATAATCAAGAAATGATCCCTTGGCCCAAAGCTAGCCCACATCATGAGATGACCTAAATCGAGGTCCAACTACTCGGTCTAGTCGATCGGCTCCCTATAAGCCTAACTCGTCGTGTATCGGTGTCATACGGCTTAATCGCGGATTGTAGTTAACTGTGCTAGGTCCACCCCAGGGTGTATCCTGCCCTAAGGTGTAAACCACAGACACAATTCAAGCACGCACAGTCTAAACCTACTGGTGCCCATGTTCAACTCCGGACTTAATGTGCACGACCATGGTCCGCCTGAACAACCGGTGCACCCATCTGCCGTCTCTTTTGGCCTCTTACAATCAGTCCAGTAATCGTGCCCCACCCCAGCCTAGTCCAGGGTACCCATGATACTTCTAAGTTGGTTACTGCTGAAAAGGACCACGTAACTAGGATTTCCAGTGGGTTAAATGTGGTTAACCCTATCCTAACCATGTATTGAGTTGGTTAAGTGTATTCAAGAAGTTCATGACTTAACCCTATCAATACATCCGGTTTAATTGGTTAAGTATATTCAAGTAGTTCGTGACTTAACCCTACCAATCCATCGTGTTTAATTGGTTAAGTATATTCAAGTAGTTCATGACTTAACCCTACCAATCCATCGTGTTTAATTGGTTAAGTATATTCAAGTAGTCCATGACTTAACCCTACCAATCCATCGTGTTTAATTGGTTAAGTATATTCAAGTAGTCCATGACTTAACCCTACCATGTGGCATTAATTAACTTAATGCACCCCAACCTCTCACATTAGACCTCGTTGTGGTTACTAGTTAAGCCGGGCGGGTCCTGGTAGCTTTACACCACAACCTAGTCTAACCTCGGATTTTAAGTGCGATATGACCAACTACTCACATTGGGTCCTATTGTTTGTAGCCACTAGTTAAGCCGGTCAGTTCCGGGTAGATTTATGCTACAAACTCAACCCAACCTCGAGTTGGCCACACTCATGTTTTCTACATGTCATGTCCACGTTCATGTTTTCAAGCATAAACACATGTCAAACTTTCATGTCATATTTTCAAGTCATATTTTCATGTTATTCAAGTTTGCCCCACTACCCATAACGTATTCCCATCGCACGTAAATTCGCATCAACGCAAATAGATCAAAGAGGGAACATAACTATATGACAAGGTGGGCATAAGGTGGCAAAGTCTATCACAAGTCAAACATGGTGATATTTGAGGCCAAAAGGGGTTCAACATACTAGCATATGGCCTCAACATGTATGATAGCATAAAAGGTGACTTGGCCTCAAACATATCAAATAGCATAAGGGTGATTTGGCCACTAGCATGCATAATAGCATAAGGGTGATTTGGCCACAAGCATGCATAATATCATTAGGATGATTTGGCCACAAGCATACTAAGGAACATGAAGAGTCAAGGTTTGGCCACAAGTTAAACATGGTGGCATATGAGGCAAATGTGTTCATAAACTTGCATATTACATTATAAGCCTCAAAACATGCATGATATCAAACTTTAGCAAATAGGTGAAACATGATCATAAATGACATAGGATGGTGGCTAGAAGTTCGCATATAACATTATATGCAAGTTATCATAAAGGTTATGAGAGTTCTCATGTTGCATAATGCAACATTCCAAATCAAAGGTCATAGCTTTCTATGCACATAGTCAAGGTGATAGCTTTACAAACTTGCATAGGGTAAATCTATGCATAACATGATAGGATCAAAGCACAAATCATACTTAGGCCCAAACTCAAACTTGCAACATGTCATATTTAACTTCATAGTTAGAATCTAAGAGTAGTATAGGGCTTACAATGCTATGAAGACTAGAATTAATATAAAATAAGATTGAGACGAAGCCACTAGCAACTCCAAAAGCCCCAAATGAATATAAGCTCCAAGTTGTCTTGAGAAACAAGAGGCTCCTTTGATTTGTATGAAGAAATATCCTTGTTTTGATGAAGAAAGGTGGCTCTTTTACTAGCTTAGGACACTCAAACTTTCATGAAGAGGATGGAGGCCATGATATGAAGATGGAGGCCATGATCAAGAAACATTTGGGAAGCATTTAGTTGTAGGAATGATTAATGAGGGTTTAGGCTAGGTCTAGGGGCCTTTTTATAGAGATTAGGGGTAGTTTAGACCATAGGATTAACCCTAAAACACATCTGGTCCGTCAAATCCCGTCAGAAACTTCTGGAACAAGACTCAGCATGTCACAATTGGTGCACCAGAAAAACTGGTCCGACAGGGGGGGGGGCGACCCCTGGGTCGACATGGGTGTCAACCCATTGGGGGGGTCGACAGGGGTGTCGACCCCTGTGTCGACCCTGCCTGGGGCGGGAGAATTCCCGCCTATCTTGTTTTGGCTGAAAACTGTTTTCGGGCTTGGAATTTTCTGAAAACTTCATTGGGCCATAACTTGGTCATACGGACTCCGTTTTTCGAAAACTCGGACTCTATTTCGCGTATTCTTCCGAGACGAACGCAATGGCATAGCCCGTCTCCCTTGATTCAGATTTTTCAATTTAATTCTGCCTTGATTTACATTATAACACGTTATTAAAAATACGGGTTGTTACAGATTCTATATCAAAATCACTAATATGGGATATGGTTCAAAAAATTAACCATAGGGAATGAATGCGTATTAGAAAGGAAAAAACAATAACTTTGGACAAAAAATGATGGGACAAAAATGTCTATAAGCAACAAAAGGAGTTGCTTGGAAAGGAAAACTAAGCCTATTCAATCTGCGTTAGGAATGAAATGAACGACAATAAGAAAATGAATTTACCTGGACAAAGCGAAGACAAGGTCTGCCGATTAATGAAAAATTAGGGATACCTTCCTTCTTCAATCAATAACTCAGCATCTTTTCCTTCCTCCCAAGCTCGTTTTGGTGACCTTCACCTTCGTAGTGGAATTAGATTTTGAAGGAGGTTGGAGGAATTAGATTTAGAAGGAGGAATTAGATTTTAATATAGTGTCGAGATTTAGAAGGAGAAGGAATTAGATTTAGAAGGAGGAATTGAGAAAGTTACGTGAACTGGGAAAGGTAGGTGAAGGCGGCACAAAATACTAGTGCGCGAAGCGGTCCAGAAATTTTTACACAGCCCGCCTTTTAATTTGTATAGCCCGCCTTTTAATTTGTATAGCCTGCCTTTTACCCTGGAAAGGTAACTGATTATGCTTTGTTCATAAATTATAAATATTTAATATAATTTTTTATTGATAAATTACTGATTATAAATTATGATTATTCTTAATTAGTAAATTAATTATTAAATAATTATAGATATTAATCACTAATGTATTAAATTACTAAAGTATTAATTATTAATGTATTAAATTACGTACATATTAATTATTAGAAATTAATTTTAGTTGTTTATTTTTAGCAACTGGTAGTGAAGAGCAGTTGCTAAAGTTATGTTTTCCACAACAGGTAGAGAAGAGCGGTTCCTAATTAGATAATTTACTAGTTATTAATTATTAATTGCAATAAGTTATTAAATATAAGAAATAATATTTGATTATTATATTAACTAGTAATTTTAAATTATTTAATCCTCTATTACAATAATTACAATAATAGTAATATTAATCAATTATCGTTTATTTATTAATTATGAATTTATTAATTATTTAATTATTAGTTATACATATTCATATTTCAACCCAGTTATTAATTTTTATCCATTATTTTTTATTACTAACTAATCATTATTATTTTATAATTATCTAATAATTTTAATATTTTTTAAGTATTAATTTATATTATAATTTGTTTATTATTAATAATTATTATTATTTGATTATAAATTATAAATACTAATAGTAATTACTAATTAAATAATATAATTTTTAATGATATAATACTCATTAAATGATTTTTAAAAGTACATTTTTGTAAGTGGATTTACCTATTGCAAAAAAATTACAGTTATCGCAACTGGTGAAAACAGTTGCTAAATATATAATTTTTGCAACTGGTCTGAAAGTGTAGCTGCAAATAATATATCTATTGCAATAGGAATGAAAGAGCAGTTGATAAAAGTATGTTTTCGCAACAGGCATGAAAGCGCCACTGCGAAAAATATGCTTTTCGCAACAGGAAGGAAAAGCTGTTGTTAAATCTTATCTATTGCAACAGCTACGAAATGTCTATTGCTAATTGTCGTTTACTGCAACTGACATTTGAGGCCTGTTACAAATAGCTAGTTGCAATAGGGTATTTTTCTTGTAGTGCTTTCGCCTTCATTAACAATAAGATATTGCCTTCAAGTTCCTTACCAAAATTCACCTCGTGACCATTATTATCTTGTTCATCTAACTCTTCCTCCAATGTCTTCATCTTCTCCTTATCCCTTTTAAGTTTATGACAAAATGTATTCCTTTTTCGTGTCTGGTCTATTCCGTTATCTTTCCACATTACGTTGATTAACCCTTATTGCAATAAAGCTTTTTAATTGGAGTTCCAATTTTTGTTGCCTCCTCCTTATCTTTTCCTTCCATAAGGCTCCTCCACCGCATACCTCATTAATCAAGCTACTAGCCACTGACCCCATTGAAACAACGCCATCCGAATTTGAGTTATTTAATGCAACTACAAGTGTTTCCTAACTCTCCGGTAATGAACTCATCATCATTAAGGCACTTGTTTGATCATCCACCTTGAAATTCACGGCAACCAATTGATTCACAATTTCCAGAAAATCATTAAGATGCTCTCTAATTGATCCACCTTCCTTAAGCTTTAGATTCACCCATCTTCTCATAAGAAGAGCCTTATTTGCTGTGGAGTTCTTTGCAGATACCCCTTCTAATTTCTTCCATATTGCATTAGCAAATGTTTCATTAGCAACAATATGAAACACTGAATTATCCAAAAAAACATCGAATAGACGCAACAGCTTTCCTACTCAAAGTCTCTCATTTTGCTTCGGATAGATTGCTAGGTTTTATTTTCCCTATTATTCTCCAGTGGTTGATGAAGACCAATAAGACAAAGGAACCATCTTTGCCCTTCATAATCCCTGAATTCTTCCATTAAGCTTTTCAATAATTATTTTATCCATATTCAAACCCTCTTCAAAAATTTGTGTTGAAGGCTCTGATACCAATTGTTAGGGTTTCACCAAGATCTCCACACAATTAGATTTTAAAAGAGGGAAGAAGAAGAAAACAATAACAAATAAATTCCTCCAAAGAAACCTTTATTATTCCACCAATTGATTACAAAGAAAGATCTAAAATTGAGAAATATCTCAATCCTTAAAAACACAAACATTTTTTTCTCCCTTCAAAGTACAAGTAAATCTATCTCTAATGAGATGTTTATATATGCAAATAGAAAGACTAGGTCAATGCCCTAATTGGGCCCTAAAATCTCTCAAAATTAAATCCTCCACAAAACTTGGTCTTCCATAAGTCTTCCCATGTAGATAATTTGTTGTCTTTTCTAATGCAGTAAAAGAGGAAACTAATTATTCCATAAAATCTACCAAGTCTTCAAAAGATGCCATTAATCAATCTTCAAAAATCTAGGAAACCTATAAAATAGGCAATGAATTTGAGTCATAATTCCATATAGACTCAAATATATCCAAGATCTACATAATTATGGAATGTTGTATCATATAAAACATAACACATGTATTCTTCGTTGTTGATAATTTTGTTCTCTTGATTAGTGATAAATTTTAGGGGAACAGATAAGGTGTCCACAATGAATCCTTCAAGGCCATACCCTTGAATTGCAGTTTAGATTTGCAGTTTCCACTACAAGTAATTATTTTCATCCATATGTACAGTAATTATTTGTGATTGTGGAATAATTATTGTTTTGGTGACTTAGTCTATAGCTATTAGATTTCCGCTAGTCTCAGTTGCATTATCAGAAGCTGATGAAGTAGTATCATTGGTTATCATGGCCAACCAATGATTCAACCGTAAAGATGATCGGAACTCTTTCGAGTTGAAGAAGAGATGAATCGATGGTTGTTAAGCCTTAATAATGTTCTGATACCATGAAAGAAATAAAGAACAACGGAGGCAACATTGAAGAAAAGTTCTATTATTTCATAATTGTAATGAAGATTGATACAAATTGTATAGAGTGGTATCCTTTATTTATAATAATGTAAAGTAGAATAAATGGTTCAACCCATACACAAAACAAAAGGACAGATGTAAAAATAAGTAAGTGCAGGTGATCGTTGTAGTGATAATACTTGATATTGAAATATATTGTACATGCAAGCTTTCCTTTTATCACATATTTCCTTTATTAGTGCAGGTGACCATTGCACAGGCTATATGCAGTAGTAATTGATATTGAAATATATTGTACATGCAAGCTTTCCTTTTATCACATCTTTCCTTTTGTCATATCCACGCAATCTTTCCTTTATTAAAATATATAAAAAAAACAAATTAATGAGAATTCTACTTAATACAAGAGGAAAATATAATTCATGTTGTAATATATATGAATGAATATGCTTTTGTCATATTCTGTTTAGTCCCACATTGTGGGATAAGTTTTAGTCCAAGCTCCCAAGCCCTTATACAAGGAGCTCATGTAATGTAAATAACGTACCGATTGATGAATGAATAAAAAGTATCCTCTTCTAGCGGCTTTCTTATTGTATATTATTTACAACACGTTATCAGCACGAAGCTCTATTAGAGCTAATGTTTGAAATATTCTAGATCTATATTTATGGATCTATCATGTAAGTTTTTTTATGTTTTGAAATCATATAGACCTACATATATGAACTTGTTATATCTTCTTCTTAGATGTGATCCATACTTCCAGATCTCTTTTCTTTTTCAGTTTTTGTAGATCTAGATTCTATTTTATTGGATCTAACTTTTTAGATCTAATTATCTATTTTGATCCTAAATGTGTGTAGATATATTCTTTCAATTCTTTGCGGATCTAATTTTTAGTTTTAAAATCCAAATGGGTATTTGATTATATATGTATTGTTTACATTATTGATAATGTAGAGGTAGTGTAGTAACCCGTAACTTCCCCGGTAAGGAAAGCACGGATTGCTTTGAGAACACGACAAAATAGAACGTAAACAGAAGAACATTTCATTGTTTATTACAACAATTCCATTAGATACAAGAAAATATAGAGTATAAATGAATATTACACATACGATAAATATCAGAGATTACAATAAATTACATAGCAGCGGAAAAACAATACAAAACACAACTTAAAGTAATACAAGGATACAGAGCTTTCCGATCATTGTTCCAGCTGTAAATCAGGATCCTGTGAATATAAATCTTCAAAGCCAAATCCACTAACTACCTATGTCGAAAATAAGGGCACCCAGAGTTTACGTTAAAACAAAAAACTCCAGGTCAGTCACGTGACTGGTGTGAGAAATAAAACAGTTATTTAAACTTTACTTTAAAAGAGAGTAATTCAAGGGACCACGCCGTATAACATGGAACGGGTTTCCTCCCAAGAACACTAGTGCATAGAATAAACAACGTAAGGCTTTTTCGAAAAATGAAGCTATTATAAGATCCAGGTCCCATCACACAATGCAATGCAAGCCAGAGGATATGGTTTTTACCTTATAACAGCCAAACATGCTTGGTACGTTTAAAACAAATCATTTGATACTATTATAAGTGTAAAGTGTATGAAAACAATTACAAACATAAATGTATCAATCATAGACGGCATAGTATCCCATTGTACTATGTCGCCATACTAGGCTCTACAAATAAAACCGAAATATCTCGTACTGGAAATTGGATTTCCGTCATGAGTCGAGGCAAGGGGCAAGCTCCTCTCCGCTTCGAGACACTCTAGAAAATGCCTCAGGACTACACACTCTGGGTAACCCTTGGATGCTTCAGGGCCGGTCTACACTTACGTTAGTGGATTAGTATTCCTGAACACACGTTTCCCGGTCCTAACAGACCTAAAATCGAGGCGCCTCATTCCAACAACCACATAGGTAAAAATATATATAAATGTCAGTCAGTTTAAGCACTGACACCATCCATAGCTAGAAAGAAACATCGTGCTCTCCCTGCAGTCATTATCCCGTTTTTGACTCATACCGAAGTGTGAGGCTCGCGAATCCACGCTATACACAAAGCTGTGCCACTTAAGCCGTGCTTTGATCATCAACCACAAGACTTTGCTTTTCAACAGAAGCCTTGATCATCTGCCACTTAGGCATGCCACACAGGCAATTCACTCCATGCGATTGATGTCCATCGATATACAACCTCTGAGCTCGTACGTTTCAGAGAAGGGCGTTAAGCAAGAGAATAAATTCTCTGCCTCCAAACAGATGTATATTTAATAGAGATCAATCAGCACAGAATAAAATCCAATGTCAGATACATAGTCCATTTACAAGTCCGTTCTGTGTCTGAACGAAACCGGAGGCACTTTCCTCGCATATCCATCGATCTCCAAGTACGTCTGGATGATCACCAACCGATTCCCTCATCTTGGGTGTATAGCCCAATCAAGATCATCAGTAATCACCCAAACGATGTGAAGACTTCCGGTCTTCAACCACCGTCTTCCTCTTCGACATATCGTTGAATCTGTTATTCAGAATGGGTATAAACCCAGCCTTTTCGAATAACCCGCGTATATAATAAACAAATGTTACACAAACACAACATACGTCTCAATCCAATTCATCAGTCACTAACCGAAAATTAGCAAGAGAACAATTCCCCAAATATTAACCCCGAAGGCCGAAACCAACATCAGATCAATACCCAGGAAACCATTTTTCTTAGCTAACCTACAGTTAGTTTCTAAATTTCACATTCTTAGGGAAAGGTTCCCATTAATTTTATCAAAGATAAATTCTTTTAAATTTATTCTTTAATCTTCCTTTGGATGTCATTTCAAACCATGTTAAGGTTTTCCAAACTAGTCGGGATTAGCGAACCACACCGAAGTAATTATTTATTTTATTTCCCAATCCCAACCTATTCATCCCATGAAGCAAAACTGGTAATACTCCCTATCTAACACCACGGTGTTATCGGTAAAATTAATTACCATTTCACGTTCAAATCTAATTAAAGATTTAACTATCGCTTTGGAGCAAAATTAGTGATACTCCATTCTCGCTCACATTCCAAATTTGATAATTTAAATTTTCAGTTCACTTTTCAATCTAATTACAGATTCATTAAAACTCCTTTTACTGGGTTAAAGAACTAATGTCATTTAAAACACAGTTGACGATAAACCCAAATCACATCCTATTTATTATTGGGTTAAAGAACAAGTGTTATTTAAAACACCGTTCACGATAAACCCACAAATCAATTCTAATTCAATTCCAATTAAATATATTAATTAATTGGTATACTTCATTAAATCTAAAGAAAAAGATTTAATCCTTTCTCAACTGGGTTCAAGAACAGTGTTAGTGAAGACACCATTCACGACAAACCCAAATCACATTTGATATTAAATACAAGGCTCTGAATAGAAAATATATCGGCTTATATTCAATACCAAATTCTACGACCAACAAATATCGTATTGGAAATAACGATATAAATATATCTTTCAAATTTCCACAACCATATCTGTATAATCACGAAATCCAACATCCAAATATTCCGAAGATAATTTCGATTCAAATTCATTCCAATTCGTATATTGGAAATTCTAATTATTTTTAAAACCCCTTTCAAATTCAATTTATTTATTTCAAAAAATAAATTGATTTTAACTCTAGTTCAAAACTAGTCATTTCGATAAAAATATATTTTTATCCTTTCAAATGTGGAATTTTTCATCCCGGTTCTTTCCAATCCATATATTATGATTTTACACAAATTATTAATATTTTTAGTAATTTTATTAAGGCCCGTACAGTCGATTTCCATCAACAGCCATCGAACTGCACTTACAACGACCTTTTCCAATTTTGATTTGGACATAATTCCAAATCCAACCATTAGATTTCAAATCTCTAATATCCGTTAGAAAGCTCTTTTCGATACGAACGCAACGGTTCTGGTTTTAGGAGAATCCGACGGTTGGATCTTCCGTAATGTCCATTCGAAGTCAGTGGTCGAAATTCACGAACTGCCGCAGCGCGGTGCGTTCTATTCAGGCCATTATATATATATATACATATACATATATAGAATATATGTATATATATAATCCCTCGATTCCCATCTAAAACATATTTTGTAAATCGTTTCAAATTTGTTTCAAAAACAATTTCAACTTTCATTTCAAATTCAAATCAAAATTGAATTTTCAATTATAAATTCTTTTTACTTTCATTTCTATTTGATTTCAATTCAAATCGATTTCAATTCGAATTCATTTTATATTCAATTCAATTCGAATTCATTTTATAAATATTCAATTTTTAAATCTCTTTTTAATATTCATTATAAAAACGAATATAATCGATATAAATATCGTTCGCGTCAAAATAGCGCATCTCTAATCAACACGGCTTTATATTTTTCAATAACTTCGTTATTCTATTCAACAAATGAATATTCATTCTATTCAACACATGACTAATCTCAACAAATGAGTACTGTCAACACGTGCCTATTTTTGTTATTTAATATATTTTATAAAATTTTGATTTCTATCGTTAAATTTTATATCAAACTCTAACCGTAAATTAGCAAGAGAGCAATTCCCTAAATATTAACCCCGAAGGCCGAAACCAACATCAGATCAATATCCAGGAGACCACTCATCTTATCTATTTTCCAGTTAGTTTCTAATTTCATATTTGATAAAGATGTAAATTTTATTGTTAAAATATTTTACTCAACACATGAATATATATTTCTTTCAACACATGACTAATCTCAACACATGAGTACTGTCAACACATGAATCTTTATTTTATAATATTCTTTATTTTCCCAATTGGAATGAGGCCCAATCAATTACCATATAATGTTAATTATATGAATTCCATACAACACATGTGTATAATAGCAATGATAAATAATCAACCATCATCCAAAGTGCACCACACAACTGCATAAACATTAAATATAAATAATTAACGCTTACACAGTTTGTCGACCAATCGATCGACGTACAATTAAATAATTGGGATTAATGTACGCCAAATATCATCCCAACACCTGTGTGGGGTTTCAATCCACAAACACCGAATATTATTTGTGCAGTTGAGCGACGTATAAAATTTATCGTCCCAATCAATATCCTTCAAATAAGTGTACATAAACAAACCGTCCGGTTTATAAATGAATATTTATTTATCCATATACACATTAAAAATTATATTTTTAATGATAAAATATTTTATTTCAACACATTACTTTCTATTCAACTCATTTATTAAATAAAATGATATCTTTATTTTTCTAACTTATTTTAGAAAATTTCGGCGGCATAACGGCACGATACTAGAAACTGGACAAGGCCTAGCCTTATCCCCAGTCTAATAATGGCCCACGCCATACACATACCAATTTTTATCAATTCCATTTCACCACAAACCAAATTCAAACAAATATTCCCATCAACTCAACAAACAAATCAAACAAGCAAACAAGTCGTCCATGGTCTGTGGATGACGGGTGTCGGGTGCTGCTAAGCACCATCTGCTTCCTAGTATATATTTTTAACTAGAAAATGAAATTTAGAGTGAGAAGTTATCACATTGATTTTTCTCTAACACGTTTTCTGACTTGCTGAATTGTTGTTCGAGCTCCAGGCTTCGCACACAAGCTCTAATCTTCAATCCATTTTTTTTAAGAATAAGCACGCTATTCTGAACAACTTTCGCCTAAGGGACTTTTTGCAAAAAATGCACCAATTCGCCAGAATTCGCGAAAGTACACGATTTTTACTGCTTTTGGACCGCAGACTTTGAACGCGTTTTCCGAGCAGCTCCGAACTCCAACACACGACTTCCATATGTCCAAATTGAAGAGAAAATCGTGCTCTGTAACTTTGATCCAGAGGAGTTTTGGCTAAAAATGCACCGTTTGGGATTTATGGGCGAAATAGTGATAGGGTGTTTTGTGCAAAACGGGAAATTAGTGAAAAATGTGATTTTTGAGGAGGAGGGGCCCACGGCCGGAGTTGGGTGGCCATAGGTGGGCGCCGGACCTGATGGAAGTGGGGGAGGCCGCTGGTGGCGGGGGGGGGGTCCACGGAGGCGGGTGGTGGTGGTTTGGGGTAGGGCTGTTATGGTAATGGTAACCGCTACCAATACATGAGAATCATTACCGTACCAGTACTACTGGTAAGTTAAAAATAGCTACCGATAATTTACCGTTACCAATGGTAAAATATTCATTGGTATACCGATAAACTGGTATACCGTTGGCTGGTAATGGGTAATTTACCAGTACAACAAACATTCAAATTTTGTTGCTCTAAAATTTAAAAAAAAGCAACTATCTTGTTTTTTATTATTACTCTATGATATTTATATTAGTATTACGACATGTTTTAGTTGACATCTAAGTATTTCTTAATCCATCACAGCTTATTTACAATAATATGAGTTAATAACATTTATAATCTCAAACTTTGAGCCTAACAAAACTTAAAAAGAATCATCATCATAAATAATACCACAAAATCTTCTAAAAAAATCACGACGTATCGTTAAAAGTGGCTACGGTTAAGGTTTGATCTAATAGTGAAAATAAATTTAATATGATTGGTAAATTTACCGTTACCATTGGTTTTGACTTTTCTTTAACGCTATATTTACCGTTAACAATGGTAGATTTACCGTTACCATACCGATAACATTGGTAAACCAAAATGGCTCAATTTTTTTTATCAATTACTTGGTATTGGTATGGTACTGGTAAATTTACCATTACCATAACAGCCCTAGTTTGGGGGTAGGCTTTGTGATTTTGAAGAGGGAAAGAGGAGGAGAGAGAGGGGAGGAGGAGGTGGCGCCGGAGGGAGGTGGTGGTGGCAGTGGAGGAGGGGCGGCAGCCCTCTTGGAGGAGGAGGAGCCCATTTTTGAGAAAAGAGGAAGAGAGAAAATTGAATAAAGAGAAGGAGGAAAAGTGATTATATGCTCGTTTCTCGCGTATCATCTAAATGCAAACGATCCCCGAGTGCCGCAGATTTCAGACACGACATAGTAGACGTGAAGATGAGTCCAATGAAACAAGTTTCGTCGAATTCCGAGTTCGTTTGACCGTCCGTTAAAATTCTCAAAAACGCTCAGATAAGCTTTGAAAACGCGATTTTGGCGCACCATTTCTTCTTGCACGCTCACATGCTAACTCCAAAAATTATGCCCTTTTGGATTTAACCATTATTAGACGATACGAATCCAGAAAAAAAAAGTAGAGTCGAATTCTGAGGTTGTATCAATAATGTTCCTTTGTAAAATGACTACTTGTTTTATCCTGAACTGTTTTAGCTCGCACGGCCATATACTAACTCCGTTCGATGCGCCCTTTGGAACACAACAATGGTTTGTCATTATGAATCCAAAATATTTTATCTCGTCGAATTCTGAGCTCATATGCAAAATTCCACTTTTTAAGGGCTATGTTTTGCTAACCGAAAAGCTCCAGCCAATTGCCACTATTCTAGATATCAGAATATATCGAAGCCTATACTTTTCGGAGTTCTAAACGACATTTTGAACTCAATGGAAGTGGTTTCGAGTTCAAATTCACCCGTATGCAAAATATGACTTTTTGGGCCATGTATAATTTCCATAGCGACTATTCTGAATTTTCAACTGGGCATAACTTTTTATCCCCGCTATGAAATTTTGATTTTTCGGATTCGTTGGAAAGATATTCTCAATTAGATTCTAATATTTTTGGTTTCGCTAAAATCCAGTTTATTTTGAGTCCTGTAAACTCATTTGAAATTTGAAATTGAATTATCGAACTACCACGCCATTTTCAATTCCTTTTATAATTAAAATAAAATATTTATATTCTAACGACGATCTAGCTAAATATACACGTTCTAATTCTATTCAAAATAAATTTCTCGTCGTTATTATATAAAATAATTCATTTTAAATAATCAAAATTCATTAAAATTGCCAAAGTAAAAATTTTAAATTGGCTAAGAATTTCCGGGTTGTTACAATATCCCCCACTTAAAAAACTTTTCGTCCCCGAAAAGGAACGAACCTGAAAGTTGTTTAACTAACTAACTTAACTTCCATTATTTTCTTTACGGCTTAAGTTCTTCAACTTTTCAGTTTCTAAGAACTTTTCCAATTTTTCAAAAATTTGGCTAACACCCTAAATTTTCGAAAAATTTCGCCATAACCTCCCTTGCACCGGGGACTTCGGGATATTTCAAATAGTCTCCCATGGCCCCCATCAATCCAAAAAGAAAAAGAAACAGCCAAGCGGCTAGCCAATCGGCTCATAAAATCATCCAAACCCAAGAAATACAATAAACATGTACCTATTTGTCGGGCAAACAATTTTATTCTTTGCTCTAGCCTCCTTGCTATAATCTGTTCAATGTAAGTACATGTATATGCATGCAATTGCAATCATTTTCAATAAAATTCAATATTTGATACAATTTGGCTAAATGGTTCAACATTTAATTTATCAAATAATAATCAAGCAACACAACCAGCAATCAGTCAGTGGATTATTGTTTCAAATTCATAATTTTGACATATATACCGAAAATCATGTTTTTGATGTCTAATCACAACAAATAATCCTATCTAATTTTGGTTCTCACACCAGTCTAATGGAAATATATAGATATCCCACCTTCGGCACTCGAACATCAACTCTGATGACGATGCATCAATCATCAGAATCATCTCCGGGCGACTAGAGTGTGATTCTATAACTATCTAGTATATTAAAACTTCGAATATACGTTCATGACGCGTATATGCAAAACCTTTATATACTAGATTGTCCAATTCAATACAAATAAAATATTCAAATACGTATACATGATTTTAATTTTCAAAACAAATTTTGTTTTATTTAAGAACATACTCTTCACACTCGTTCTGGGATACTACTGATCCTATCTCTAAAGAGTTATTCTAATTGGATATTACTAATCCAATTTCTGATGAATTCTTTCGTTCGGTTCTAATGTGTCTTGTTCTCGAGCTCTGTAAACCAAAGCTCTGATACTAAATGTAGTAACCCGTAACTTCCCCGGTAAGGAAAGCATGGATTGCTTTGAGAACACGACAAAATAGAACGCAAATAGAAGAACATTTCATTGTTTATTACAATAATTCCATCAGATACAAGAAAATACAGAGTATAAATGAATATTACACATACGATAAATATCAGAGATTACAATAAATTACATAGCAACGGAAAAAACAATACAAAACACAACTGAAAGTAATACACGGATACAGAGCTTTTCGATCATTGTTCCACCTGTAAATCAGGATCCTGTGAATATAAATCTGCAAAGCCAAAACTACTAGCTGCCCATGCCGAAAATAAGGGCACCCAGAGTTTAGGTTAAAACAATAAACTCCAGGTCAGTCATGTGACTGGTGTGAGAACTAAAACAGTTATTTAAACTTTACTATAAAAGAGAGTAATTCAAGGGACCACGGCATATAACACGGAACGGGTTTCCTCCCAAGAACACCAGTGCATAAAATAAACAACACAAAGCTTTTTCGAAAAATGAAGCTATTATAAGACCCAGGTCCCATCACACAATGCAACGCAAGACAGAGGATATGGTTTTTACCTTATAACAGCCAAACATGCTTGGTACGTTTAAAATAAATCATTTGATACTATTATAAGTGTAAAGTGTATGAAAACAATTTCAAACATAAATGTATCAATCATACATGGCGTAGTATCCCATGCTACTATGTCGCCATACTAGGCTCTACAAATAAAACCGAAATATCTCGTATTGGAAATTGGATTTCCGTCATGAGTCGAGGCAAGGGGCAAGCTCCTCTCCACTTCGAGACACTCTAGCAAATGCCTCAGGACTACACACTCTGGGTAACCCTTGGATGCTTCAGGGCCGGTCCGCACTTACGTTAGTGGATTAGTATTCCTGAACACACGTTTCCCGGTCCTAACAGACTTAAAATCGAGGCGCCTCATTCCAACAACCACAGAGGTAAACTTGGATGCTTCATGGCCGGTCCACACTTACGTTAGTGGATTAGTATTCCTGAACACACGTTTCCCGATCCTAACAGACCTAAAATCGAGGCGCCTCATTCCAACAACCACATAGGTAAATATATATATAAATGTCAGCCAGTTTAAGCACTGACACCACCCATAGCTAGAAAGAAACGTCGTGCTCTCCCTGCAGTCCTTATCCCGTTTTTGACTCATACCGAGGTGTGAGGCTCACGAATCCACGCTATACACAAAGCTGTGCCACTTAGGCCGTGCTTTGATCATCAACCACAAGACTTTGCTTATCAACAGAAGCCTTGATCATCTGCCACTTAGGCATGCCACACAGGCAATTCACTCCATGCGATTGATGTCAATCGATATACAACCTTTGAGCTCGTACGTCTCAGAAAAGGGCGTTAAGCAAGAGAATAAATTCTCCGCCGCCAAACAGATGTATATTTAATATAGATCAATCAGCACAGAATAAAATCCAATGTCAGACACACAGTCCATTTACAAGTCCGTTCTGGGTCTGAACGAAACCGGAGGCACTTTCCTCGCATATCTATTGATCTCCAAGTACATCTGGACGATCACCAACTGATTCCCTCATCTTGGGTGTACATCCCAATCAAGATCATCAGTAATCACCCAAACGATGTGAAGACTTCCGGTCTTCAACCACCGTCTTCCTCTTTGACATATCGTCGAATCGGTTATTCAGAATGGGTATAAACCCGATCTTTCTGGATAACCCGGTATATAATAAACAAATGTTACACAAACACAACATACGTCTCATTCCAATTCATCAGTCACTAACCGTAAATTTGCAAGAGAACAATTCCCCAAATATTAACCCCGAAGGCCGAAACCAATATCAGATCAATACCTAGGAAACCATTCTTCTTAGCTAACCTATAGTTAGTTTCTAAATTTCACATTCTTAGGGAAAGGTTCCCTTTAATTTTATCAAAGATAAATTCTTTTAAATTTATTCTTTAATCTTCCTTTGGATGTCATTTCAAACCATGTTAAGGTTTTCCAAACTAGTCGGGATTAGCGAACCACACCGAAGTAATTATTTATTTTATTTCCCAATCCCAACCTATTCATCCCATGAAGCAAAACTGGTAATACTCCTTATCTAACACCACGGTGTTAATGGTAAAATTAATTACCATTTCACGTTCAAATCTAATTAAAGATTTAACTATCGATTTGGAGCAAAACTGGTGATACTCCATTCTCGCTCAATTTCCAAATTTGATAATTTAAATTATCAATTCACATTTCAATCTAATTACAGATTCATTAAAACTCCTTTTACTGGGTTAAAGAACTAATGTCATTTAAAACATAGTTCACGATAAACCCAAATCACATCCTATTTATTATCGGGTTAAAGAACAATTGTTATTTAAAACACCGTTCACGATAAACCCACAAATCAATTCTAATTCAATTCCAATTAAATATATTAATTAATTGGTATACTTCATTAAATCTAAAGAAAAAGATTTAATCCTTTATCGGCTGGGTTCAAGAATAGTGTTAATGAAGACACCATTCACGACAAACCCAAATCACATTTGATATTAAATACAAGGCTCTGAATAGAAAATATATCGGCTTATATTCAATACCAAATTCTATGACCAACAAATATTGTATTGGAAATAATGATATAAATATATCTTTCAAATTTTCACAACCATATCTGTATAATCACGAAATCCAACATCGAAATATTCCGAAGATAATTTAGATTCAAATTCATTCCAATTCGTATATAGGAAATTCTGATTATTTTTAAAACCCCTTTCAAATTCAATTTATATATTTCAAAAAATAAATTGATTTTAACTCTAGTTCAAAACTAGTCATTTCGATAAAAATATATTTTTATCCTTTCAAATGTGGAATTTTTCATCCCAGTTCTTTCCAATCCATATATTATGATTTTACACAAATTATTAATATTTTTAATAATTTTATCAAGGCCCGTACAGTCGATTTCCATCAATGGCCATTGAACTACACTTACAGCGACCTTTTCCAATTTTGATTTGGACATAATTCCAAATCCAACCATTAAATTTCAAATCTATAATATCCTTTAGAAAGCTCTTTTCGATACGAACGCAACGGTTCCGGTTTTAGGAGAATCCGACGGTTGGATCTCCCGTAATGTCCATTCGAAGTCAATGGTCGAAATTCATGAACTGTCGCAGCGCGGCGCGTTCTATTCAGGCCATTTTATATATAATATATATATATATATATATATATATTATTTATAATCCCTCGATTCCCATTTAAAACGTATTTTGTAAATCGTTTCAAATTTGTTTCAAAAACAATTTCAACTTTCATTTCAATTTCAAATCAAAATTGAATTTTCCATTATAAATTCTTTTTACTTTCATTTCAGTTTCATTTCAATTCAAATCGATTTCAATTCAATTCGAATTCATTTTATATTCAATTCAATTCGAAATCATTTTATAAATATTCGATTTTTAAATCACTTTTTAATATTCATTATAAAAACGAATATAATCGATATAAATATCGTTCGCGTCAAAATAGCGCATCTCTAATCAACACGTCTTTATATTTTTCAATAACTTCGTTATTCTATTCAACAAATGAATATTTATTCTATTCAACACATGAATCTATATTTCTTTCAACACATGACTAATCTCAACAAATGAGTACTGTCAACATGTGCCTATTTTTATTATTTAATATATTTTATAAAATTTTGATTTCTATCGTTAAATTTTATATCAAACTCTAACCGTAAATTAGCAAGAGAGCAATTCCCTAAATATTAACCCCTAAGGCCGAAACCAACATCAGATCAATATCTAGGAGACCACTCATCTTATCTATTTTCCAGTTAGTTTCTAATTTCATATTTGATAAAGATGTAAATTTTATTGTTAAAATATTTTACTCAACACATGAATATATATTTCTTTCAACACATGACTAATCTCAACACATGAGTACTGTCAACACATGAATCTTTATTTTATAATATTTTTTATTTTCACAATTGGAATGAGGCCCAATCAATTACCATATAATGTTAATTATATGGATTCCATGCTACACATGTATATAATAGCAATGATAAATAATCAACCATCATCCAAAGTGCTTCACACAACTGCATAAGCATTAAATATAAATAATTAACGCTTACACGGTCTGTCGACTAATCGATCGACATACAATTAAATAATTGGGATTAGTGTACGCCAAATATCATCCCAACACCCGTGTGGGGTTTCAATCTAAAACACCGAATATTATTTATGCAGTTGGGCGACGTGTAAAATTTATTGTCCCAATCAATATCCTTCAAATAGATGTACGTAAACAAACCGTCTGGTTTGTAAATGAATATTTATTTATCCATATACACGTTAAATATTATATTTTTAACGATAAAATATTTTATTTCAACACATGACTTTCTATTCAGCTCATTTATTAAATAAAATGATATCTTTATTTTTCTAACTTATTTTAGAAAATTTCGGCGGCATAACGGCACGATACTAGAAACGGGACAAGGCTTAGCCTTATCCCCAGTCTAATAATGGCCCACGCCATACACATACCAATTTTTATCAATTCCATTTCACCACAAACCAAATTCAAACCAATATTCCCATCAACTCAACAAACAAATCAAACAAGCAAACAATTCATCCATGGTCTGTGGATGACGGGTGTCGGGTGCTGCTAAGCACCTCTGCATCCTAGTATATATTTTTAACTAAAAAATGAAATTTAGATTGAGAAGTTCTCACATAGATTTCTCTAACACATTTTCTAACTTGCTGAATTGTTGTTCGAGCTCCAGGCTTCGCACACAAGCTCTAATCTTCAATCCATCTTTATTCTAGCATAAGCACACCATTCTGAACAACTTTCGCCTAAGGGACTTTTTGCCAAAAATGCTCCAATTCGCCAGAATTCGTGAAAGTACACGATTTTTACAGCTTTTGGACAGCATACTTTGAACACGTTTTCCGAGCATCTCCGAACTCCAAAATACGACTTCCATATGTCCAAATCGAAGAGAAAATCGTGCTCTACAACTTTGGTCTAGAGGAGTTTTTGCTAAAAATGCACGGTTTGGGAGTTATGGGCGAAACAGTGACAGGTTGTTTTGTGCAAAACGGGAAATTAGTGAAAAATGTGATTTTTGAGGAGGAGGGGCCAACAGCCGGAGTTGGGTGGCCATAGGGGGCGCCGGACCTGATGGACGTGGGGGAGGCCGCTGGTGGTGGGGTGTGGTCCACGGAGGCGGGTGGTGGTGGTTTGGGGGTAGGGTTTGTGATTTTGAAGAGGGAAAGAGGAGGAGAGAGAGGGAAGGAGGAAGAGGAGGAGGAGGAGGAGGTGGCGCCGGAGGGAGGTTGTGGCGGACAGAGGTGGTGGTGGCAGTGGAGGAGGGGCGGTAGCCCTCTTGGAGGAGGAGGAGCCCATTTTTGAGAAACGTGGAAGAGAGAAAAGTGAATGAAGAGGAGGAAAAGTGATTATATGCTCGTTTCTCGCATATCGTCTGAATGCAAACGATCTCCGATTGCCGCGGATTTCGGACATAACATAGTAGACGTGAAGGCGAGTCCAATGAAACAAGTTTCGTCGAATTCTGAGTTCGTTTGATCGTCTGTTAAAATTCTCAAAAACGCTCAGATGAGCTTTAAAAACGCGATTTTGTCGCACCATTTCTTCTTGCACGCTCACATGCTAACTCCAAAAATCATGCCCTTTTGGATTTAACCATTATTAGACGATACGAATCCAAAAAAAAGTAGAATCGAATTCTGAGGTCGTATCAATAATGTTCCTTTGTAAAATGACTACTTGTTTTACCCTGAACTGTTTTAGCTTGCATGGCCACATACTAACTCCGTTCGACGCGCCCTTTGGAACACAACAATGATTTGTCATTATGAATCCAAAATTTTTTATCTCGTCGAATTCTGAGCTCGTATGCAAAATTTCACTTTTTAAGGCTATGTTTTGCTAACCAAAAAGCTCCAGCTAATTGCCACTATTCCGGATATCGGAATATATCGAAGCTTATACTTTTCGGAGTTCTAAATGGCATTTTGAACTCAATGGAAGTGGTTTCGAGTTCAGATTCACCGGTATGCAAAATATGACTTTTTGGGCCATGTATAATTTACATAGCGACTATTCTGAATTTTCAACTGAGCATAACTTTTTATCCCCGCTATGAAATTTTGATTTTTCGGATTCGTTGGAAAGATATTCTCAATTAGATTCTAATATTTTTGGTTTCGGTAAAATCCAATTTATTTTGAATCCTGTACACATATTTGAAATTTAAAATTGAATTATCGAACTACCGCGCCATTTTCAATTCCTTTTAAAATTAAAATAAAATATTTATATTCTAACGACGATCTATATAAATATACACATTCTAATTCTATTCAAAATAAATTTCTCGTCGTTATTGTTTAAAATAATTCATTTTAAATAATCAAAATTCATTAAAATTGCCAAAATAAAAATTTTAAATTGGCTCAGAATTTCCGGGTTGTTACAGGTAGATCTAGTTTTATCCTTTTCGATCTACTATTATTCTTCGTATGTGATTCTTTTGGATAAACTAAAGACAAAATATCTCTTAAAAACATGATTTTTTTTATGTATATCCAACCAAATTATGGGTATAAATATAATGATATAACATTTAAATTCAATAGCAATATTTATTTATCACTGGAAGTGAGATAGACAACTCATGATGTAAACCAATTAGGAACCTGAAGTTCATATGTAAATGACCTGAAGTTCATATGACATGAAGTTATATAAAAAAAATTTAAATAAGGAACCTGAAGTTCATATGCAAGTAAGGAACCTGAAGTTCATATGTAATTGAGGAACCTGAAGTTCATATGCAAATGAGGAACCTGAAGTTCATATGCAAATAAGGAACCTGAAGTTCATATGCAAATGAAGAACCTGAAGCTCATATGCAAATGAGAAAGATGAAACAAAAGCCCGAAGCTTTCTTAAAGGTTGGGACATAAAAAGATTGTACTTCCAGAAGAAGTTAAAAGAGACGCACACATTATAATATGTGACAAAAACATTAGATTCAATATAAAATTTCTAAGCATGTTTCATTTAACTGACATCTTTCATGTACAGTTTATATTAACTGAATATCCTGAAGATATAGTATACATATTAATCTCTTGAAGATATGTTTTAGAGATTTAATTTCATATAGCAAAACCAATATCCTAGAAGAGATGTTAGAATTTTTTTTGTTGCATTGCAATTGCATAAGTAAAAGATATGTTCCCTGAAGGAATATCATACACTCCAAAAGTAGTGATTTCTTTTCTCTCTTGAATCTTATTTTTATTTAATGCACCTAATTTTGTTAATGCATTTACAGTTTGAATGTATTTTTGTATATTGATATGACATTTCAATAGTTTGTATATATTTATCTTTGGAAGAGATAAGTTCATCCCAGAAGTGGTGATAACAAAATATCTTTATAGGATATTTGTATATTTGGAAATGGTAAAATATCTCCAGAAGAGATCTGTTTATTTGAAAATAATAAAATATCTCTAGAAGAGATTTCTACAATTAAAGGCTATATATATTTGTAAAAAAAATATGTATTAAAACTCTATAAATGGTGTTTATGGAATATCCCAGAAGCGATATTATATTCTGATATGTCTATAACAGAATTTGCATTAAAATATTTTCAAATATCAAAGATGATGATGCAAATTTAATGACTAAAGAAAGTATGCATCTCAAAGATCATATTAAGTTAAGATCTAAATACTGATCTTAATTTTGCACATCGGAAGTGAATGCAAAAGTAATTTTTGTTATAAAAATGGAAAACTAAGAACCTGCAGTTTCTATGATGGTAAGAAGTAATTGTGATATAAAAAGAAAGATCTATATATGGGTAGTATAATTTGAAACATGTAATTTTTTTATGTTGTGAATTTTATGTATAGATCTGTAAGTTTTTCGAATCATTCATATTAAAGAATGTAAAATCTCGGTTCTATAATTATGCATTTCTACTCAATTCTGGATAAGATAGTTTGCATGTATATGGTATTTTAGAAAATATGATTATTGGGAATGCAGTACAACTATAAGTTGTTTATTTCAGTTTTGATCAATACTGTAGCTAGATCCAAATTTTGTTTTGTTGTTTTAAGTAAAATTTATTTATTTGATTCATATATTTAGACCGTATAATGCTTATTTCCATTATTTTTATAATAAATGCATTATATGTATCATTATGGTAATATATATTGTATTACCACATATTATTATAAATGTATTAAAAGCATTGGCTATTGTACGTTAAATGATGTATGATTCTATTTGGAATAAGAATAAACATATGTATTATTATTCGATGTATTTAGCTAGTAATAACTAATGTTATGGAAGAAATGATAGAACCACAACCTGAAGTTGTGCAAAGAAAATATTTATACTGGAAGTTGTATAACTCAAAGTCTTGGACCTGAAGTCTTGAATAATATATATATATATATATATGTGTGTGTGTGTGTGTATATGTATATGTATAGATAAACATTTTTGATAAAGTATGCAAGTTTGTAATCTTGTCAATTAGCAAAAATGTAAAAGCTTCTAAATTAAATGTATGCTACAAGATTGAGAACCAGAACTTCATCATAAATTAATAAATTTGATATACATATGTATGTGTATATGTATGCATAGGAACTTGAAGTTCCTTAACCAATGAACTTGAAATACTTCATAATTTAAAAGCCTGAAGCTTTATTGAAACTATGTGAAATAATAACATTAATAAAATTGATATCCAAAGATTTCACAATTTTCAAAATGAGTTGTATCTTGCTTATATATTTATATTTACATATTATATTGAAGGATAAATTTTGACAACTCGAAGTTGTTATATATTTTATTTGAACCAGAAGTTCAACACAGTGGAATCAGAAGTTCAATATAGTGGAACCAGAAGTTCAATACAGTGGAATCATAAGTTCAATACAGTTGAACCGGAAGTTCAATACAGTTTAACAAACTTGAAATTGTTTATATATTATTTGGACCTGAAGTTCAATATGTATTAACAACTCGAAGTTGTTCATATATTTCATTTGAACCAGAAGTTTAATACAGTTCCAAATCAGATATTTTGGATATTATGAAATGATCTTTAAGATTCACGTTGACATTGCTTGATAAGCAAAAATTAATGATTAGAACATTATAAAAAAATTGTTTAAAATCTATAACTTGAATGAGAAAGAATATGCAAATCAATTACATATGTAATACATGGACGCACATACACACACACATATATGCGATATTTAATTAACAACCTGAAGTTATTATGAACTCATATTATAATTTATGAAGTCAATTGACATCAATATTGAATGACCTGAAGTCATGTGCATATTCAAATGATAGAAAATTCCTCCAAGTCATTAGATCGTTGAAAGGGAATAAGCAATACAATATGAATGCATCTTATCAACTAATAAGAGCATTATCCTCCTACAATTGAAATACATCTAATATATTTGCTAGTTATGATGCTATAATGGATCAAAAATGAATCCAAAGTAGGTTTATCATTTAAAATGACAATGTTTGTCAACATTGAGGGGGATGATAAAGGAATCATCGATGTTAAATATTTGCTAGCATATAGAATTATGCAAAGTATTAAGTAACTTGAATAAATTATAAATTATGTCCCTAATAGACTTTCTCCAATATAAATTTGAATCCCCAAAGGATCAAAAGGTCTAAATCACAGCTTAAAATGTGGTATAAAAGTCAGTTCAAAATATTTTTGGAGTAAGTCATAAAGATGCAAAATAAAGGAGGTGAGTGTTCCTGAAGAAACACTTAAGGGTACTTTGAAAGAAACCCATGACATGATTGTCAAAATAACCCCAGAAGTGGTTCAGGTGCCTAAAGCATGATAAGTTTTGAGATCTCAATAAATTATGTATAGAACTGACAAGAAATAATCATCGATGGTAAATTAATAAATAATAAAGCGCTTATATTTATAAATGGATTAAAAATCCCATATTAGAGAGAAACATGATTGGCCTTCATGAAATTCTCCTAAATAAGATATATGGACATGTAGTCCAAAAGATGTGAACCTGTTGTTCATAAGATAAAAATAGAAATATATTTAATGACTGAAGCACCATAGAGTGTCAACAACATGTTAAGTGCCATGAGCATTGTATTTTCATAGATAATTGAATTGATTAAAATGGTGAAAGTGTTTTAAACGCTTATAATACCCTGAAGGTATATACGGTGAAAGTATACAAATTACATAAGAATTTAAATAAATTTGGTAGTGATAAAGATAAAGAAATGTAAATTACAACATTATTTTAAGTATTGTTGTGATGAAAATCTTGAAATAATTCATGATGAGTCGATCACTTCCTGCTTTCAAGAATTGTTGTAATGAAACTCTTAATATTCATTGAAGTGATAGTTGCGTTATGCAAAACTTATTATAATATATAAGTTCCTAAAGAAGATAAATAACATTTGTTATTATAAAGTCTACCAAAAACATGGACGATAGATTACAACATTCTTCTAAGTATTGTTGTAATGAAAATCTTGATATACTTCAAGGTGAGTACATTACTTCCTGCTTAGTAATGAAAGTTGTCTTATTCATCAAATATGTTTTGCAATATGCAAGTCCGATTGAAACAGAAAATTATAAGCACCTAAAGTGTATTCATAAATGAATATTAGTATCATATAAATCACAAAAGGAAGGCGTTTTAAATAAGAAAACATGCCTGAATCATGGAAATGCACATGAAGTTTTTAAAATAAAAAACTTCATTAAGAAGTATTTGTAAGCAATTTGAGTTATTGAAAGAAGAATACGAATTCAGAGGAAATTATTAAATCAGGGGGAGCATCCAGAAGTATGATATAATGCACTCTTTTTCCTTAACTAAGTTTTTCCCACTGGGTTTTCTTAGTAAGATTTTAATGAGTCATGGGTCATGATCCAGAAGTATCAACCCGAAAGTAACATACAAAAATGAGTTATAATGTACTCTTTTTCCTTATTTAAGATTTTTCCCACTGGGTTTTTCTTATTAAGGTTTTAATGAGGCATTACATTGATCCAGAAGTATCATACTCCTTTTAACGTAGTAAATATGACATTTTATATTCCACTCTTTTTCCTTCACTAAGATTTTTCCCATCGGGTTTTTCTTAGTAAGGTTTTGACGAGGAACATTTTCATCTTGAAGCATCAAACATCTTTTGATGAAGTAAACAATTATTTATGAAGAAGACAAGGCAGTTTGCATGACTCAGATTTAAGTGAATTATATTGAGGCCGATAGAATGGAGCAAATTTCTTCTAAATTTCTCTTCACACATGAATGAAAGGATAACAAGAATGAGGAGAAATAAATTCAGTTCAAGAAAAGAGGGTAGATATGTTCTCAAAGGCAATTTCCAAATCAACATTCCAGAAGATGATGTACAAAATTGGCATGCGTCGACTACATCAAAAGATTAATTGAATAATGAGTTATAAATAAGGGGGAACCTATATAATAATGCTATAATGTACTTTTTTTCCTTCACTAATATTTTTACCACCGGGTTTTTGTTAGTAAGGTTTTTAACGAGGCATTATCTTGATCCTGAAGTATCAACCCTTACAGTAACATTGTAAAACATGTTACCTAAAGATGAAATAAATTTGCACTCTTTTCCTTGTTTATGATTTTTCCCATAGGGTTTTTCATAAAAAGGTTTTTAATGAGGCATTGTTTTGATTCTAAAGAATCAAACTCTTTTAAGGAATATCATTTTAATATGATATTCATAATGTCAGACGATGTACTCTTTTTCTCATTTAAGGTTTTTCCCATTGGGTTTTCCTGATAGAGTTTTGAAGACAACAGACAATAGTTGTATCAACTGAATGGATAATTATAAGGGGGAGTAATCATTATATATGTTTTTAAAAGGGACAACTTCAAGTTAGTAGAGCATTCAAGATTTTGAAGACGCATATTCAAGGGGGAGTGTTGTAATATATATGAGTGAATATGCTTTTGTCATATTCTGTTTAGTCCCACATTGTGGGATATGTTTTACTCCAAGCTCCCAAGCCTTTATATAAGGAGCTCATGTAATGTAAATAATGTACCGATTATGAATGAATAAAAAGTATCATCTTTCTCCTCTTCTAATGGCTTTCTTATTATATATTATTTACAACAATTCATACATAAATTTTGTGTCAAAGGCTCAAGTCAGAAATGTTTTTTTTTTTGCACTGAATGAATGGAGAAGAATAAGAGAATGTTTCTTGGATTATTTAAGAATAATGAATACTGAGAGTTGGGTAGATGTGAAAATTAAATTAAGTTATAATATGTACTAGATAAATAATTATACTACATTGGAAATAAATCATGTTCTAAATTAGCATATTTAATTTGTGAAGGAATATGATCGTTTTACCATAAATTGACGAGAGAAAAATATTTTGAGTGACAATGAGAATGAAAATATAAAAGTCCAATATATTTTCTTTTTATATTGAATATATTTTTATATAAGCACAAAGGAATCAGAAGGGGTAAATACATGAAGCAATGAGAGAGTTCGTAGAGAAACTCTATTTTATTAATACAAATTTTAGCAATTTTAATATATTTATACCCTGCCTAAATCTTGATACACCTATCCTTAAAAAATGCAATAATGAATTTATCTTTAGATGCCTAAATGAATTTTGATTTAAATGAAAATATAACTTGTCAGAATTGGTTTAAAAAATCCTTGTAGATTCTCTGTGACATCACATTGAAATATTTTTATGTAAGTTTTTCGATATATACAATGAATTAATACATACATTATCAATACCTTTTTATTTCTTTTATAGTGAGTATCGAGATATTTATGTACGAACATCACTTAAACTACGTCAAAAGTAGCCATAAAATGATAAATGTCAAGTAGAAGAAAAAAAGCAGCCCAAAAGGAAACCACTGTGCCTACTGTTATTCATGTTTTAATCCAGGATGTCATTATTCGAAATTAGAGAAACATGGGGAAATGTATCTACGGTTAAATTCTTCTCAACAAAGAAGTCAACTTATAAAATAAGGATCAAAGAAAGAAAAGAAACTGTATAAATACAAAAAAAATTGTGTTGTGTGTCTAAATTTGAGAAGAAAATTTGACTATCAACTTTTTGCACTCAATATATTATTCTTGGTTATTCTAAACAATTATAATGTGATGCTACGAGCATCATGAAATGTGATTTCCGTTATTATAACTAAAAGTAATAAATCCAATTAAATTACACATTTTCCTAATACCACGATCTAATTCTTCAGTCAATGTTTAGTCACATATAGTGCAAGAGATTCTCATCTGTCGATCCTTTTGTTGTGGAACTCATTTCACGGTTCATTTGGTAGTTAGCTGTCATGGATATTAGATGATAGTTAATTTTTAATTATTGACCAATACTTTTATCATCATATCAAAATAAAAATAGACAGCTCCATATTATTGTTCAACTTTTTATTTAATCGACCGTGGGTTGGTGTAAAATTATTGTTTTCAAACGATTAGAAAATCAGCGTGAAATAATGGTTCAGGTAGTGGTTGAACACAATAATTTCAAAGGTACTTTGGTATGTAATTACCATTCAAAATTTTTATGGATTTAATTGCACAAACGGATGATGATTACCATAACCATCAAATTTCACCGGTAATTACGTGTAATATGATTATTGCTGAAAGATTAAAACAGTGATGAAACTTGTTGTATGATAGTTACTAAGAAGATGGAGCGAATGCGACTATTGTTAATTACGACAGCTGGCTTTCTTCATCGATAAGATAACGATGTCATCGATTAGCTAACGATGTCATCGATCACACAAGATTTAATGGCACTTGTTAGATGTGATAGATCGTAGCCCTTGAAATATGTTATTGGTAATAAGAAGTAAGTATTATTAAATGGTATGATATATGTTTCTATATTAGTAAGTACAATCATGGTGCCCTTCGCATTATAGTAGATATAAGAGCAATAATTATAATGTGATGAAGGTAAAAATTCTATTTTCGGATATTCAAATAGACACGTCTCTTTGGTAAACTTACATAAATATTGGAGTGTCTAATTAGTTGTAACCCAAATACAAACTTAAAAATACCTTTCAAAGAGTTTTGACACACAGTTTGAACAACTAAAGATTAACTTTACAAAAGACATTTGTTTATGTTTTGGAAATTAGAGGTGATTGTCCGACGATGATGGAAGAAAGTATGAAAAGGAGCAGTGAGACAATGAACTCAAGGTATTGATTAAAATTCCAACATGATCGGTGAAGATGTAAATGAAATGTTTTGGAGATGAAGCATTAAGCTTCAGGGATAAATTAATAGCAGTGAAGGAATTTAGTGGATACATTAAAAGGCAAATGAATGTGCATGGTAGAAAGACCATACTTTTTTATTTTTGAATACACTTACATGATAGGATTGGAAGAAGTATAATATGGTCTGTGCGAAGTGCTAATGGACCTCTCACATCTTTTAGGGTGCATTTGTGTGCAACATAAGAGGGGTATCTAAGCGAAGTATTTAAACATGATATTTTAGCGGAGCAAAAAGTTAAACAGGGTAGTTGTAAGCGGGGCACTTAAGCAAAGCATTTAAGTAGAGTATTTTAATTTGGGATTTTTAATTTAATTTATTTGTCGTTCATTGATTTTTTTTTGTAATATGTGTTTAATAATTGCAAATAAAACATACTAGAATAAAATTGATATTTCATTCAATCACAACAATATATTTTTACTCAAATGTTAGCGAATCAAACAAAATTAAAGATCAAAGGAAATAAACTAAAAATAATAATACACACCAAACCAACGAACTACAAATATACTACTTCAAAATTTCCTCAACGGATAACCAAGATGCCAAAGTAGATGACGGTCAGGAAGCACCCGTACCATATCGAAGACCAAAGAATCAGTGCTAATTATCTCCATAATCACCCACATCTAAACATCGGTAATAAAAGACATAAAATAATAACAACGCCGCCTTAGTGAAAAGGTTTATCTGTGCCAAAGGTCATAGTCTGCCAGAACTGACATGCCTGCGGAGGAGGGAAGTTTTGGCTAGGGGTAGGGTGTTACCAGTCATCCAATCATCGTATAAAGATGCTTCTACAACTGTAAATGTTAGTGTACAGGCTGGAGCTGGGACGGTGGAGCTATTGATATCTGGTATTGGCAAGGGCCCTTTCCTATGCACCAACCAAACATTTCATCCAGTTCCCTGAATTTCAACGAAACATTTCTTCTAAAACTCTAGTACCTCCGAGTAGTACCATTCTATAATTCCTTCATTCAATCAAGGAAATCATGCTTCACATCCCATTTACCCATGGAATATGAAGCAACCTATTCTTATCATTCCAAAGACGCTATAAGTTGTCTTATTTTATATTGAAAGATTTTTTCATAAATTTTATCAAATGTTATCTCCTTGGGAAGTGAGTCCAGGGGGTGGCAACCTCCGAAGGTGGGGGTGTCACGGAAACGCCCCCTACTAATGGGATTCGTCCTACCTAGATAAGTTTTAGAGGTCTAGGGACAACACAAATCCTATGTTTTGTTGGATGTTTAACTTGAATTCAAAAACCAACAGTGATATTCGTTCAAAAACAACAATGATCGTTCAACCCAAAAGTCTTATATTGGCTAACATATGTTTCACTTCCTTTATAAAACACATCCAATCGACACAAAGATTCATTTTTTTATTTTATTTCAAAATTTCAAAATTATAGGCATCATCGGATAAACTTCTAAGTGCTTTTATGATATATGCAAGTAATTGCAAGTTGCATAGATAATCTCGACTTTATCCTTAAAAAAAATCATTCAATCAACCCATAGTGATAAAGAGAGGGGAAACACTCTTGAAAGACAATGATTAATTCGTGCCTTGGAGTGATTATTCTTGAATAGTATTTGACTACAGTTTTAAAAATGTCTTTTGTTCAAGATTCGTCACTCAACAAAACAAAAACATAATCACTCCAAGTAAGGAATTAGGATCTTTCCCAACTTGAAATATTTGATGGAAATAATTTTACTTGTTGGCAAGGAAAAGTTCGATTCTTTATCATTGCTATTGCTTGAATCATATCATAAGTGATGACTTAGAACCAATTTCTAAAGAAAGGGCCACAAATCCTGAACAACAAAGAAATAGGTTGAAGGAACTAAAGAAGAAGTGAAAGAATGAAGACTTCCTTTGTCTAAAGCACATTCTCAATGCATTTTTAGATTCATTATACATTGAACATCGAATTGTTGATGGCCCGAAAGCTCCATGAATGGCCCTGGATGTCAAATACCGCATCAATGTGGTAAGTGATCAGATGTTTCCAATAAGTAATTACATTAATTATAAGATGAGTGATGATGTTGATATTATTTCCCAAACCCATGAATTAAATCTGACTATTAATAAACTAAATGTTGCGAAAATAGAACTTCTGAAGCATTTTAAGTAGGAGTTATAATTGGAGAATTTTCTAGTAC
>JASFAX010005121.1:0-37199 GCA_030737875.1 Allium sativum | reverse complement strand
AACAAACATGCATCCATGACTCGATAAGACCACATTACGACAAATCATGCTAAGGCTAGTCGAACCACCAATCGGGTTCGTCACTACTAAAGGTCTATCGACAATCTCGGGCTCCAATCCCAACCTACCTACCAGATCACTAGATATGAAAGAACTGGAAGCTTCGGTATCAAACAAAACTCTAACAGGAACATCATAAACAGAAAGCATATCTTGAATGACGACATTCTTTCACTTCTCCGCCGTAGTTGGGGCATTCGACGAAGAAGGAATAGCATTAAGGGCATATGCTTTCACCATTTGCTTTTCTTTAGGGGGTTGCGGACACTTGTCCTTGTGATGTCCCATTTGGCCAAAGTTGAAGCACTTCCTATCCGCTGGCTTGGCCCGACAATTGCTAGCATAATGGCCCTTCTTACCACAGCTGAAGCACTCAACATCTTGCTTATTCTTTTTCTTCTGGCCATCCTTAGTCTGATTCTGCTTCCTCTTATTCTAGGAACCACCCTTGTCTCCACCACTTGCTTGTGGCTTTGGCTCTTCTGCAGATGCAACCTCAGCCTTCGGCTTAGGGTAGAGACTTTCTGATCTCAATGCTTTCCCCACAATCGATTCAAACGTCTCATCGATGTGGTTAATAAGTCTTTCCCACAAGTACTGATCCAAACCAGTTATGAATTTCTCATTCTTCTTCTCGGCAGTATCAATAAGAGATAACCCATACTTCGACAAAGTGTCGAATTCAGCAATATACTCCGAGACAGCTCTGCCATTCTGCTTGAGCTCCAAGAATTTCTTAAACAACTGACTTCTGAGCAGCTGGAATGAACTTCTCGCTAAAGCGAACCTTAAACTGCTCCTAAGTAATCTGATCTTCGGGAGTAGCTGCCTTCATAGCATTCCACCAATTCATTGCCCGCCCTTGCAGCTGACAGGACGCTAGTTTTCTCTTCATCGCATCTTAGATACCCAGATCCTCGAAGATACGTTTGCAACTGTCCAACCAATCCTGAACATCCGTAGTCGACTCTGTTCCGTGGAACGGCTTCCCACCAAGACTAGTATAATCCTTATTCAGTTTGGCGAAGTCGACTCTCGGCGCCTGCACTATTGGACCACCACCATTTCCACCATTGGGAGCTGCCCTCTGCACATTCCTAAGCATCTCTCTCATGAAGTCAGTAAACATCGTCCTCATGTCAGCAGCATTCCCATTATTGGCCCCTCTACCGGTACATCTAGCATATCGGCTCATCATCAATCTGAAAAAGGAAATGATTAACGACCCCATAGTGGTGCTAGTGCAGTATGACTTCACTCTTATACTACTAATAGTATATATATATATAGCTTTTGAAAACCAAAATAATCACAAATACGCTCTCTTATATACGTATACTATCTCTCCTTGGTGTCTTTCCCTAGGTTAACTATGCAACCTAGAGCTCTGATACCAAGTGTGACGGCCCGCCCAGCACCAGCCTGCATTTCCTCCGAAAGTGCGTTGTACACATGCCCGACTAGCACTGGACGGTCGTCAGAAGAAAGGAAAGAAGAGAATTAACTAACGAGGAACCTGTAGAATGTCTCACAGCGCATGGAGTAAAATATAATAATAACATACTTGACATAAAACAGGTGAGACAGTGCATAAGCTGATAACTAAAATCAACATCAACATCAGAGCAGCGGAAATCCAAATACATCTTATTACAACTTCCCAAATTTACTGTCTCTAAACAAAAGAAAGATAAAGTAGAAGATGCACCACTAATGCCCAAGCAGTGATCTTCAACAACACAGGGAGAATACTATATATATATTACGTGGAAGCCTCCTGCTCGTCTCCGGATCATCTACCCGTGCATCACCAGCTAACCTGTCTCTAGTCTGCTCGCGTGAGCACCCAGAGTAATAAGAAGAGACATAAAACTCTGGGTCAGACATAAAGCCTGGTATGAGCGATAAGCATCTAAACAGAACAATAACAGGTATACTAAACCATACCTGAACCTGGACCTGCAACCAAAGAGTTAGTACCACATACTGTACAATACTCTAAGGTGCCATAAAAATGGTGTAAAGAATACGGGGGTGGGGTGTGTATGTCATAATGATGGCAAACAAATCAACCATAGCAACCATCCTTACATCTCTCACTCAATGCGTAAAGCGTACAATGTCCACCACTGTCAATCACTAGACCCATCGAAGTAGTGACGGTGTTCAACTTGTACAACTACTGCTACTACCAAGCTTACCACTTGGATTCATGACCAAATCTTTACAAATGACCCCACTTCATTGGTTTATAGCCCTTTTAGTCGTACCTAGGCCACTGTGGCCCTGAATCTGTTCACGTACCTCCCATACATAGTGATCCAAAGTCATAGACATCGATAGCCCCTTTGCACACGTCCCTCAGCAAAGCCCAATCATGAAGCCCACTCATTGGTTCCCAACTGGATCCTGAGTCAAAGCTCCTCATTTGGACTTCCTTTGCATCTCGGGTTTTGATCAAATTGGAGTTGGTCTTCAAAAGAGTCGTCACATAGAAGTGGTCCTAAATTCGATTCGGTTCGGATATATGCATATAACACGGTTCGGTTCGGTGCAATGCTCCATGGTGTATTCCTAAGTGCGGTTCGGTTTGGTGATCCTTCCCCTTCAGACGTCGGTTCGGTTCGGATGTCACGCCCCATTCGGTTCAGTTCGTCCCTCCTGCTCCAGCTTGCCTGCCCCGACCCGATCTCGGTCCCTAGCCTACTCCGATCCGATCCTGCTCCATAGCTCCGATCCGATCCCCCTCGCTTGCCTCTTCCGATCCGATCTCGCTCCCTAGCTTACTCCGATCCGATTCTTCTCCATGGCTCCGATCCGATCCTCTGTCCAATTCCAACTCGAAGCAGTGGCCTTCCTTCTTGCCAAACTTCTTTGTGCCAGATTCCAGTTCGGGTCGGATTCCTTGCCCAGCTCCCTACCCGATCCGAGCCCATACCCGATCCGATCTGAAACCCTGCACAACTTTCTCCAACTTTTTCTAGCAACTTGTTTACGCCATTCAACGACGTTTTCAACAAATCTAACTATACCAATCAATCACAAATCATCCCAAACAGTCATAGAAACATAACAAACTAACCACAAATACCAAAACAATGAATTTACATGTCAAAATGGATCAAATATACCCAAGACCCCTTATTTTCCTTTAAGCGTGTTTAAGCAAAACTAATCATAGGGTTAACAAAACTTAATCAAATTAAACCAAATTTCTACCAGAGGCATAAAATATTATTTTTGAATTTATAGATATTTTTCCAGAATTTATTAGTGTACAAATTCACTAATCTTCACTAATTACCCTTAATTAACCGTAATTAGTGCAAAAACTATGCAAATCACTCACCTTGGCCACGAATAAAATTCTCAGAACTGAAACGTCGCTGATTTGGGTGAATACTGGTGTCTAACAACATCTCTAACCTTGCTTTCGTGTTTTCTCTCCTTAATTTGATGTAGATTAAGCCAAAACTTGATTAGAAAGTGATTTGGGGATGTTTCTAGATGTTGGCAGCCATTGTTAGGGTTCAAGAATGAAAGAGGCGGCTGGAAGAAATGTTTTCTAACCCTAATCAATCCCTATACATCTCCAATCCCGAAATCCCCTTTGGGCCTAGCTGCTAATTACCCGATTAAACCCAATTAAGCTGTTTTTCACTATCTGAAACTTGTTTTAGCCATATCTCCCAAATGGTGAGTCCGTTTGGCTAATGTGACCACTCTACGGAATTGTAAACCATCATCCGGAGCCATTGGAAGTGGTTTCAGGTCAAAATTCCTTTCCAGTCAAAAGTTATGGCCAAAACAGTACCCACTAGGGGTAAAATGGTCATTTAAAAATCGACAAAAATCATGAACATGGGAAATGACCCCAATAGTCGTCTCCCAAAGTTACATGACCATATGAATTTGTATTTGAAAGAAATAAATATTCTACGGTCCTATGTAGGCCAATTCGATCGTTACGATCAGTATTCGTTAGATTTAACATATAAATCTATATATATTTAATTTGAACGCACGTTTCAAATTACCGGGGCCACATACTGATTCAGAAAATTCAAAAAAAAAATTATTTCTAGCTTCGTATTGACGATACGGTCCTAACAAAACTAATTTCGTCAAATTTGAAGGCCGTTTGAAAAATGGCCATTTTCTGGTCGATCGAAATTGACTGAAACTGTCAGAACACGTTTAACTTCTCCATGCTCACATATTGATTCAGAAAATTATGAATTTTGAAACCTCGCAATAATTTGACATTCCGATTCCAACAAAAGTGGTTTCATTGAAAACGAAGGTCGTTCGCAAAATTTCCATTTTAAGGGCTTATATATATATTAATATATATATAAATTCCACAATGACTTTTCTGAATTTTAAACTAGACATATCTTACAACTTTTAAAGTGAAATCTAAGTTTCTTTCATCGGTTAGAAAGATATGATTAAACTGATTCAAATATTTCTGGTTTCCCTGAAATCCGGTTTATTTAGAATCTTGTACATTCATTTGTAATTTGAAATCGAATTTTCAAACTACCGCACCGTTTCAATTCCTTTTATAATTAAAATAAAATAATTATATTCTAACGACGATTCAATTAAGTATATACATTCTAATCTTATTCAAAATAAATTTCTTGTCATTACAATTTAAAATAATTCATTTTAAATAATCAAAAAATCACTAAAATTGCCAAAATAAAATTTTTTAACTAGCTAAGATTTCCGGGTTATTACAGGATCCCAAAGGTAAGAACTTCTCACTGTAATTTATTTTCTTGTTAAATATATATACTAGGATGCAGACGGTGCTTAGAAGCACCCGATACTTTGATTGGAACCATGGATGTTTGGTTGTTTGTTTTGATTGATAAATTGGTTGAATTTGATTTGGGATGTAAATTGAATTGGATAGAATTGGTATGTGTATTGTGCGAGCTAGTATTAGGCGAGTGTAATACCCCGGAAAATCTGGGCCAGTTTAAAATTTTTATTTTGGCAATTTTTGCGAATTTTGATTATTTAAAATGAATTATTTTAAATAATATCGACGGAAAATTTATTTTGAATATAATTAGAACGTATATATTATATACGTCGTCGTTGGAATATAAATAATTATATATAATTATAAAAGGAATTGAAAATGGCGCGGTAGTTCGATAATTCGATTTCAAACTTCAATTGAATGTACCGGGTGCAAAACAATCCGGATTTTAATGAAACCAAAAATAATGGAATCTAATTGATGATATCTTTCCAACGAATCAGAAAAATCAAGATTTCATAGCGTGAATCAAAAGATATGTCCAGTTGAAAATTCTGAATAGTCGCTATGGAATTCAGGCCCTTAAAAATGGACATTTTGCAAACGACCTCGGATTTCGACGAAACCACTTTTGTTGGGTCCGTGATGTCGAATTATTGCTAGGTTTCAAATTTCATAATTTTTAGAATCAATATGTGAGCGTGGCATAGGAAAACGCGTTTGACCAGTTTCAGTTGATTTTAATCGACTGAAAAATGGCCATTTTTCCAACGGTCTCAGAATTCAACGAAACTAGTTTTGTTAGGACCGTATCGTCAATACGAAGCTAGAAAATATTTTTCTGGAATTTTTCTAGTTAGTATGTGACCCCGGTAATTTGAAATGTACGTTTAAAATTCAATATAGTGATTTAAATGTAAATTTAACGAAAACTGATTGTAACAGCCAAATCAGCTTACGATACATATCCCATTGTGTTCGGAATGGGGATAATTAGCTATGGACGACAGTCGGTGGGTTGGATTTCGAGTTCGAATTAAAAAGTACCTTTTTAGAATTTAATTAAATAATATATATATTTATAAAAGCCCCCTTGTTCATCCTTCCCTCAGACCCCCCCCCCCCCCCCCCGTTGACTTCAAAAGGAAAAAAAAAACCCAATCGCGATCGAGCTCCAGCCGCCCTCCCTCCCCGACTCACCGCGCCGCCTGCCTAGACAGCCGCCCTCCCTCTGGCCCCCTCCGACCCTTTCGAGCCTCACCCCTCCACTCGAATCCACGAAGACCCGACACCCGTCGCCCCTCTCTACTCCTCCAACGATGAAGAAGCAGGCCCCCTGACCCAAATCGAAGGCGCCGCCCCTGAAACTCCACCCTCCGACCAATTGAAGTGTCAATCCCCGACGACCCGAAATCCTGGCGCGTCTCCCTCATCACCAGACCCCCCCCCTCCAATGTGAACGACAGTGAAGTCAGGTAATTTAAAATTAATTTATTTATTGTGTTAGTTAGCGTTGATTACAAACGGATTTTTTATAAAAAAGAAAAGTTGATATTTTTAATTGTTTAAAGCTTTGACTTTTATGAATTTGGAAAAGATTTGTTTTTTTATTTACATGAAAGAATGAATTTTTATTTACATAAAAGAATGGACTTTTGTATACATGAAAGCTTGGATTTTGATTTATATAAAGGTTTGATCTTTATTATAGGAAAGAAGTGGTTTTAACTATAGATAAGAAAAAGGGTATGGTTTTCATTAGTAGAAAGGATAGATTTTTAATTTGAGTAAAAATATGATTTTTATATTTTTAAAGAATTAAAAATATGATCTTTATATTTTTAAAGTATTAAAAATATAGTCTTTACTATATTGATGATGTAAAAATATGATTTACGTTTATGTAGAGAATTAGGAATATAATTTTTACATGATAGCAATATTAAAAATAGCATCTTTATATGTGTAGAAAAGTAAAAATGTGATTTTTATATATTGAACATCGAAGTAAAAATGTGATTTTTATATATTGAACATCGAAGTAAAAATGTGATTTTTATATATTGAACATCGAAGTAAAAATGTGATTTTTATATATTGAACATCGAAGTAAAAATGTGATTTTTATATATTGAACTTCGAAGTAAAAATAGAATTTTTATATATTGAACTTCGAAAGAAAAATAGAATTTTTATATATTGAACATCGAAGTAAAAATGTGATTTTTATATATTGAACTTCGAAAGAAAAATAGAATTTTTATATATTGAACTTCGAAAGAAAAATAGAATTTTTATATATTGAACTTCGAAAGAAAAATAGAATTTTTATATATTGAACTTCGAAAGAAAAATAGAATTTTTATATATTGAATAGTGAGGTAAAAATTCGATTTTTACCTATGTAGAAAATACGGGCAACGAAAGCGACAAAAGGCGAGTTGGCGAAGATTTCCTGCATTAGAAGTGCCGTGGAGCTAGGATAGCTATCGGTGAGAATTTCTCACCTTTCAATTTATTTTTCTAGTTATATATATATACTAGGATGCAGACGGTGCTTAGTAGCACCCGACACAATCGTCCACAAACCATGGACTTGTTTGTTTGGTTGCATAGCTTAGTTATATGATTTGATTTGAATTTGGTTGTTTGGTGAATTTGATTGATGTGTGAATGGCGTGGGCCTTCACTAGACCGGGGATAAGGCTAGGCCTCGTCCCGTTTCTAGTATCGTGTCGTTATGCCGCCGAAATTTTCTAAAATAAGTTAGAAAAATAAAAATATCATTTTATTGAATAAATGAATTGAATAGAAATTCATAGGTTGAAATAAAATGTTTTATCGTTAAAAATATAATTTTTAACGTGAAGTGAATAAAATAGAATATTCATTTACAAACCAGACGGTTTGTTTATGTACACCTATTTGAATGACATTGATTGGGACGATAAATTTTACACATCGCCCAACAGCACAAATAAAATATGTGTTTGATTGTTTGAAACCCCACACGGGTGTTGGGATGAAATTTGAAGTTCACTCATCCTGATTGATTAAATATGTCGATCGATTGATTGACAGGCTGTTATAAGCGTTGAATATCTATATTTGATGCTTTTACAGTGTAGTGCACTTTGGTTGATGGTTGATTATTTTCAATGTTATTATATACATGTGTTGTATGAAAATCCATATAATTAACTTTATATGGTAATTGATTGGGCCTCATTCCAATCGTGAAAATAAAGAATATTTTGATAATAAGAAAAATTTAAAATAGAATATTTGAAAATAGAAATTTATGAAGCCGTGTATGGACGCCATTTTGATGTGAACGATATTTATATCGATTTTAAAACGATTTCGAAATGAATTGAGTTGAAAACGATTTCGAAATGAATTGAATTGAAAACGATTTCGAAATGAATTGAATTGAAAACGATTTCGAAATGAATTGAATTGAAAACGATTTCGAAATGAATTGAATTGAAAACGATTTCGAAATGAATTGAATTGAAAACGATTTCGAAATGAATTGAATTGAAAACGATTTCGAAATGAATTGAATTGAAAACGATTTCGAAATGAATTGAATTGAAAACGATTTCGAAATGAATTGAAAACGATTTCGAAATGAATTGAATTGAAAACGATTTCGAAATGAATTGAATTGAAAACGATTTCGAAATGAATTGAATTGAAAACGATTTCGAAATGAATTGAATTGAAAACGATTTCGAAATGAATTGAATTGAAAACGATTTCGAAATGAATTGAATTGAAAACGATTTCGAAATGAATTGAATTGAAAACGATTTCGAAATGAATTGAATTGAAAACGATTTCGAAATGAATTGAATTGAAAACGATTTCGAAATGAATTGAATTGAAAACGATTTCGAAATGAATTGAATTGAATATGAATTCAAATTGAATTGAAATTTGAATTGAATAGAAATGAATATTTAAAACGAATTTATAAAGAAGAATTCAATTGTGATTTGAATTGAAAAGGAAGTTGAAAATGTTTTTGAAACGAATTCAAAACTATTTATATAATTCGTTTTAAATAGAAATCGACGAAGTATATATTATATATATTATATATATATATAATATAATGGCCTGAATAGAACGCGTCGCGCCGCGGCAGTTCGTGAATTTCGACCATTTATTTCAAACGGATATTACGGGAGATCCGACCGTCGGATTCTCCTAAAACCGGAACCGTTGGGTTCGTATCGAAAAGAGCTTTCTAACGAATATTAGAAATTTGAAATCTAACGGTTGGATTTGGAATTATGTCCAAATCAAATTTGAAAAAGGTCGCTGTAAGTGCAGTTCGATGGCCGTTGTTGGAAATCGACTGTACGGGCCTTGATAAAATTATTAAAAATAGTAATAATTTGTGTAAAATCATAAGAAATGATTTAGAAAGTATTGGGATGAAAAACTGCATATTTGAAAGGATAAAAATAGATTTTTATCGAAATGAACTAGTTTTGAACTAGAATTATAATTCTATTTATTTTTAAATAAATAAATTGAATTTAAAAAGGGTTTTAAAAATAACCAGAATTTCCAATGATTGCATTGGAGTGGATTTGAATCGAAATTGTCTTCGGAATATTTCGATGTTGGAATTCGTGATTATACAGATGTTGTTATGGAAATTTGAAAGATATATATTTATATCGTTATTTCCAATACGACATTTGTTAATCGTAGAATTTGATATTGAATATAAGCCGATATATTTTCTACTCAGAGCCTTATATTGAATATCAAATGTGATTTGGGTTGTCGTGAATGGTGTCTTCACTAACACTGTTCTTGAACCCAGTTGAGAAAAGATTAAATCTTTTTATTTAGATTTAATGAAGTGTACCAATTAAATAATATTTAATTGGAATTGAGTTGATATTGATTTTTGGGTTTATCGTGGACAATGTTTTTAAATAACACTCGTTCTTTAACCCGATAATTAATGAAGGTGATTTTGGGTTTATTGTGAACTGTGTTTTTAAATGACACGGATTCTTTAACCCAGTCACAGATTAAAACTAAGTGGAGTTTTAATGAATCTTTAATTAGATTGAAATAATCGAAATGGAGTATCACCAGTTTTGCTCCAGGCGATAGTTAAATCTTTAATTAGATTTGAACGTGAAATGGTAATTGAATTTACCGATAACACCGTGGTGTTAGATATGAAGTATAACCAGTTTTACTTCATGGGATGAATAGGTTGGGATTGGGAAATTAAACCAAATGATTACTTCGGTAAGGTTCGTTAATCCCGACTAGTTTGAATTGATATTCAAAAATAGATTATAGAATAAATTCAAGAAATTTATCTTGGATAAAATTAATGGGAACCTTTCCCTATGAATGTGAAATTTAGAAATTGACTGTCGGTTAGCCAAACAGAATGGTTTTCTGGATATTGATCTGATGTTGGTTTCGGCCTTCGAGGTTAATATTTGGGGAATTATTCTCTTGATTAATTTACGGTTAGTGACTAATGAATTGGAATGAGGCGTATGTTGTGTTTGTGTAACACTTATTTAAAATATACGCGAGTTATTCGGAAAGACCGGGTTTATCCCATTCTGAATAACTGATACGACGATAAGTCGAAGATGAAGACGATGGTCGAAGACCGGAGGTCTTCACGTCGTTTGGGTGATAACTGATGATCTTGATTGGGCTGTACACCCAAGAAGATGGAAACAGTTGGTGATCGTCCAGACGTACTTGGAGATCGATGGATATGCGAGGTACTAGGTGCCTCCGGTTTCGTTCAGACCCAGAACGGACTTGTAAATGGACTGTGTGTCTGACATTGGATTTTAGTCTGTGTGATTGATCTCTATTAAATATATATCTGTTTGGCGGCGGAGAATTTATTCTCTTGCTTAACGCCCTTCTCTGAGACGTACGAGCTCAGGGGTTATATATTGATGGATATCAAACGCATGGAGTGAATTGCCTGTGTGGCATGCCTAAGTGGCAATTGATCGAGGCTTCTGTTGAAAAGCAAAGTCTTGTGGTGATGATCAAAGCACGGCCTTTGTGGCGTAGCTTTGTGTAACGTTTGCTTCGCGAGTTTCACACCCGGTATGAACCAAAAACGGGAGGGGACATCAGGGAGGACTTGCGTTTCTTTCTAGCTAGAAGTGGCGTCAGTGGTTTTACACGCCCTGACGAGTTTGACTTATGTGGTTGTTGCTGTTGCGAGGCGCCTCAGATTGATCGGTCGTTCTCGAACCGATGGAGTCATTTAGTTGGCTCATTTATGCCCCAAAGGGCGGAGAAACGTATTGTTCAGGCACTATAATCCACATCGGTGGACCGGCCCTGACGATCCAAGGGGCAGTTGCGGCTGCTCCGGAGACATGGGCTAGATTGTCTCGAATCGGTTGAGGACTATCTTTTGCCTCGGTTCATAGACAAAAATCCAATTTCCAAATACGTGACTTTGCGGTTTTATTTGTAAACCTATATATGGTGACATAGTGGCATGGGACGCTCATGTCGCCTATGATTGATACTTATGATTTGAAGTTGTTTTATACACTATGCACTTATAATAGTATCAAACAATTTGTTTTAACCGTATCAAGCATTCTTTGGCTGTTATAAGGGAAAACCCTATCCTCGGCTGCGTTGCATTGTGTGATGGGACCTGGGTCTTATAACAGCTTCATTTTTCTTTATTTAGCATTGCGCTGTTTGTTTTATGCACTGGTATTCTTGGGAGGAAACCCGTTCCGTGTTATACGGCGTGGTCCCTTGATTTATCTAATGATTTAAAATAAAGATTAATAACTGTTTTAGTTCTCACACCAGTCACATGACTGACCTGGAGTTTATTGTTTTAACCTAAACTCTGGGTGCCCCTATTTTGACACGGGCAGCTAGTAGTTTTGGTTTTGCAGATTTATATTCACAGGATCCTGGTTTACAGCTGGAATGATATCCGGAAAGCTTTGTATCCGTATATCTCTTCTAGTTGTGTATTGTATTATTTTCCGCTGCTATGTATTAATATGTAATTTAAATCTCTGATATTTCTGTGTAATATTTATTCATTTATACTCTGTATATTCTTGTAATCTGATGCATTGTTGTAATATACATTGAAACGTTCTTTTATATGTGTTCTGTTGTGGCTTGTTCTCAAACGATAGGGCGTTTCGAACGGCCTGGATCGGTTTAGCGACTGGTTCGGACCGAGCGAAATTCCTTGCCTTCACAGTTGGTATCAGAGCTTTGGTTTACAAAGCTAGAGAACAAGACACATTAGAAACATACGAAAGAATTCATCAGATATTGGATTAGTAACATCCGATGGGAATGACTCGTTAGAGATGGGATCAGTAGTATCCTAGAACGAGTGTGAAGAGTATATTTTTAAAGTGAAAACAATTTTTGTTTTGGAAATTTAAATCAACTATTCGTATTTGGTTATTTATTTATATTGATGTGGACAATCTAGTATATATAGATTTTGCGTATACGTCTGATCCGCGTGTATTCGAAATTTTAATATACTGGATAGATATAAAATTACGCTCTAGTCGCCCGGGAGTGATTCTGATGATTGATATATCATCATCAGAATTTATATTCGAGTGACGAACGTGTAATATCTATATATTTCCATTAGACTGCTGTGAGAACCAAAATTAGATAGGGCTTATTGTTGTGATTTGGCATCAAAAATCTGATTTTTTGACTATGTATCGAAATTATGAATTTGAAACTCTAATTCACTAATTGATTGTTGATTGTGTTGTTTGTTTAATTGTTTGATAATTTTGAACCATTACGCCTAATTGTATCAAATAATGAATTGTATTGAAATTGGTCGCATTTGCTTGCATATACTTGTACTTACATTGAACAGGTCATAGCAAGGAGGCTAGAGCCGAAGAATAAAATTTGTTTGCCCGACAAATAGGTACATGTTTACTACATAATTTCCTGTTTTGTTTGGGTGATGATGATTTTGTGAGCCTATTGGCTAGCCGCTTGGCTTTTTCGTTTTCTTTTTGAGATCTGAAGGACCGGGGAAGCTATTTGAATTTCCCCGATGCTCCCGGTGCAGGGGAGGTTATGGCGAAATTTTTCAAAAATTTAGGGTGTTAGCCAAATTTTTTGAAATTTTGAAAATTCTCAGAAACTGAAAAGTTAGAGAAGGGAAGCCAGATCGAATGTAGAGTTGATTAATCAAACCACTTTCGACTTTGTTCCTTTTCGGGGACGAAAAGTTTTAAGTGGGGGAGATTGTAATAACCCGGAAAATCTGGGCCAGTTTAAAATTTTTATTTTGGCTATTTTTGCGAATTTTGATTATTTAAAATGAATTATTTTAAATAATATCGACGGAAAATTTATTTTGAATATAATTAGAACGTATATATTATATACGTCGTCGTTGGAATATAAATAATTATATATAATTATAAAAGGAATTGAAAATGGCGCGGTAGTTCGATAATTCGATTTCAAACTTCAATTGAATGTACCGGGTGCAAAACAATCCGGATTTTAATGAAACCAAAAAATAATGGAATCTAATTGATGATATCTTTCCAACGAATCAGAAAAATCAAGATTTCATAGCGTGAATCAAAAGATATGTCCAGTTGAAAATTCTGAATAGTCGCTATGGAATTCAGGCCCTTAAAAATGGACATTTTGCAAACGACCTCGGATTTCGACGAAACCACTTTTGTTGGGTCCGTGATGTCGAATTATTGCTAGGTTTCAAATTTCATAATTTTTAGAATCAATATGTGAGCGTGCCATAGGAAAACGCGTTTGACCAGTTTCAGTTGATTTTAATCGACTGAAAAATGGCCATTTTTCCAACGGTCTCAGAATTCAACGAAACTAGTTTTGTTAGGACCGTATCGTCAATACGAAGCTAGAAAATATTTTTCTGGAATTTTTCTAGTTAGTATGTGACCCCGGTAATTTGAAATGTACGTTTAAAATTCAATATAGTGATTTAAATGTAAATTTAACGAAAACTGATTGTAACAGCCGAATCAGCTTACGATACATATCCCATTGTGTTCGGAATGGGGATAATTAGCTATGGACGACAGTCGGTGGGTTGGATTTCGAGTTCGAATTAAAAAGTACCTTTTTAGAATTTAATTAAATAATATATATATTTATAAATTTATAAAAGCCCCCTTGTTCATCCTTCCCTCAGACCCCCCCCCCCCCCCCCCGTTGACTTCAAAAGGAAAAAAAAAAACCCCAATCGCGATCGAGCTCCAGCCGCCCTCCCTCCCCGACTCACCGCGCCGCCTGCCTAGACAGCCGCCCTCCCTCTGGCCCCCTCCGACCCTTTCGAGCCTCACCCCTCCACTCGAATCCACGAAGACCCGACACCCGTCGCCCCTCTCTACTCCTCCAACGATGAAGAAGCAGGCCCCCTGACCCAAATCGAAGACGCCGCCCCTGAAACTCCACCCTCCGACCAATTGAAGTGTCAATCCCCGACGACCCGAAATCCTGGCGCGTCTCCCTCATCACCAGACCCCCCCTCCAATGTGAACGACAGTGAAGTCAGGTAATTTAAAATTAATTTATTTATTGTGTTAGTTAGCGTTGATTACAAACGGATTTTTTATAAAAAAGAAAAGTTGATATTTTTAATTGTTTAAAGCTTTGACTTTTATGAATTTGGAAAAGATTTGTTTTTTTATTTACATGAAAGAATGAGTTTTTATTTACATAAAAGAATGGACTTTTGTATACATGAAAGCTTGGATTTTGATTTATATAAAGGTTTGATCTTTATTATAGGAAAGAAGTGGTTTTAACTATAGATAAGAAAAAGGGTATGGTTTTCATTAGTAGAAAGGATAGATTTTTAATTTGAGTAAAAATATGATTTTTATATTTTTAAAGAATTAAAAATATGATCTTTATATTTTTAAAGTATTAAAAATATAGTCTTTACTATATTGATGATGTAAAAATATGATTTTCGTTTATGTAGAGAATTAGGAATATAATTTTTACATGATAGCTATATTAAAAATAGCATCTTTATATGTGTAGAAAAGTAAAAATGTGATTTTTATATATTGAACATCGAAGTAAAAATGTGATTTTTATATATTGAACATCGAAGTAAAAATGTGATTTTTATATATTGAACATCGAAGTAAAAATGTGATTTTTATATATTGAACATCGAAGTAAAAATGTGATTTTTATATATTGAACTTCGAAGTAAAAATAGAATTTTTATATATTGAACTTCGAAAGAAAAATAGAATTTTTATATATTGAACATCGAAGTAAAAATGTGATTTTTATAAATTGAACTTCGAAAGAAAAATAGAATTTTTATATATTGAACTTCGAAAGAAAACTAGAATTTTTATATATTGAACTTCGAAAGAAAAATAGAATTTTTATATATTGAACTTCGAAAGAAAAATAGAATTTTTATATATTGAATAGCGAGGTAAAAATTCGATTTTTACCTATGTAGAAAATACGGGCAACGAAAGCGACAAAAGGCGAGTTGGCGAAGATTTCCTGCATTAGAAGTGCCGTGGAGCTAGGATAGCTATCGGTGAGAATTTCTCACCTTTCAATTTATTTTTCTAGTTATATATATATACTAGGATGCAGACGGTGCTTAGTAGCACCCGACACAATCGTCCACAGACCATGGACTTGTTTGTTTGGTTGCATAGCTTAGTTATATGATTTGATTTGAATTTGGTTGTTTGGTGAATTTGATTGATGTGTGAATGGCGTGGGCCTTCACTAGACTGGGGATAAGGCTAGGCCTCGTCCCGTTTCTAGTATCGTGCCGTTATGCCGCCGAAATTTTCTAAAATAAGTTAGAAAAATAAAAATATCATTTTATTGAATAAATGAATTGAATAGAAATTCATAGGTTGAAATAAAATGTTTTATCGTTAAAAATATAATTTTTAACGTGAAGTGAATAAAATAGAATATTCATTTACAAACCAGACGGTTTGTTTATGTACACCTATTTGAATGACATTGATTGGGACGATAAATTTTACACATCGCCCAACAGCACAAATAAAATATGTGTTTGATTGTTTGAAACCACACACGGGTGTTGGGATGAAATTTGAAGTTCACTCATCCTGATTGATTAAATATGTCGATCGATTGATTGACAGGCTGTTATAAGCGTTGAATATCTATATTTGATGCTTTTACAGTGTAGTGCATTTTGGTTGATGGTTGATTATTTTCAATGTTATTATATACATGTGTTGTATGAAAATCCATATAATTAACTTTATATGGTAATTGATTGGGCCTCATTCCAATCGTGAAAATAAAGAATATTTTGATAATAAGAAATATTTGAAATAGAATATTTGAAAATAGAAATTTATGAAGCCGTGTATGGACGCCATTTTGACGTAAACGATATTTATATCGATTTTAAAACGATTTCGAAATGAATTGAATTGAAAACGATTTCGAAATGAATTGAATTGAAAACGATTTCGAAATGAATTGAATTGAAAACGATTTCGAAATGAATTGAATTGAAAACGATTTCGAAATGAATTGAATTGAAAACGATTTCGAAATGAATTGAAAACGATTTCGAAATGAATTGAATTGAAAACGATTTCGAAATGAATTGAATTGAAAACGATTTCGAAATGAATTGAATTGAAAACGATTTCGAAATGAATTGAATTGAAAACGATTTCGAAATGAATTGAATTGAAAACGATTTCGAAATGAATTGAATTGAAAACGATTTCGAAATGAATTGAATTGAAAACGATTTCGAAATGAATTGAATTGAAAACGATTTCGAAATGAATTGAATTGAAAACGATTTCGAAATGAATTGAATTGAAACGATTTCGAAATGAATTGAATTGAATTGAAAACGATTTCGAAATGAATTGAATTGAAAACGATTTCGAAATGAATTGAATTGAAAACGATTTCGAAATGAATTGAATTGAAAACGATTTCGAAATGAATTGAACTGAAAACGATTTCGAAATGAATTGAATTGAAAACGATTTCGAAATGAATTGAATTGAAAACGATTTCGAAATGAATTGAATTGAAAACGATTTCGAAATGAATTGAATTGAAAACGATTTCGAAATGAATTGAATATGAATTCAAATTGAATTGAAATTTGAATTGAATAGAAATGAATATTTAAAACGAATTTATAAAGAAGAATTCAATTGTGATTTGAATTGAAAAGGAAGTTGAAAATGTTTTTGAAACGAATTCAAAACTATTTATATAATTCGTTTTAAATAGAAATCGACGAAGTATATATTATATATATTATATATATATAGTATAATGGCCTGAATAGAACGCGCCGCGCCGCGGCAGTTCGTGAATTTCGACCATTTATTTCAAACGGATATTACGGGAGATCCGACCGTCGGATTCTCCTAAAATCGGAACCGTTGGGTTCGTATCGAAAAGAGCTTTCTAACGAATATTAGAAATTTGAAATCTAACGGTTGGATTTGGAATTATGTCCAATTCAAATTTGAAAAAGGTCGCTGTAAGTGCAGTTCGATGGCCGTTGTTGGAAATCGACTGTACGGGCCTTGATAAAATTATTAAAAATAGTAATAATTTGTGTAAAATCATAAGAAATGATTTAGAAAGTATTGGGATGAAAAACTCCATATTTGAAAGGATAAAAATAGATTTTTATCGAAATGAACTAGTTTTGAACTAGAATTATAATTCTATTTATTTTTAAATAAATAAATTGAATTTAAAAAGGGTTTTAAAAATAACCAGAATTTCCAATGATTGCATTGGAGTGGATTTGAATCGAAATTGTCTTCGGAATATTTCGATGTTGGAATTCGTGATTATACAGATGTTGTTATGGAAATTTGAAAGATATATATTTATATCGTTATTTCCAATACGACATTTGTTAATCGTAGAATTTGATATTGAATATAAGCCGATATATTTTCTACTCAGAGCCTTATATTGAATATCAAATGTGATTTGGGTTTGTCGTGAATGGTGTCTTCACTAACACTGTTCTTGAACCCAGTTGAGAAAAGATTAAATCTTTTTATTTAGATTTAATGAAGTGTACCAATTAAATAATATTTAATTGGAATTGAATTGATATTGATTTTTGGGTTTATCGTGGACAGTGTTTTTAAATAACACTCGTTCTTTAACCCGATAATTAATGAAGGTGATTTTGGGTTTATTGTGAACTGTGTTTTTAAATGACACGGATTCTTTAACCCAGTCACAGATTAAAACTAAGTGGAGTTTTAATGAATCTTTAATTAGATTGAAATAATCGAAATGGAGTATCACGAGTTTTGCTCCAGGCGATAGTTAAATCTTTAATTAGATTTGAACGTGAAATGGTAATTGAATTTACCGATAACACCGTGGTGTTAGATATGAAGTATAACCAGTTTTACTTCATGGGATGAATAGGTTGGGATTGGGAAATTAAACCAAATGATTACTTCGGTAAGGTTTGTTAATCCCGACTAGTTTGAATTGATATTCAAAAATAGATTATAGAATAAATTCAAGAAATTTATCTTGGATAAAATTAATGGGAACCTTTCCCTATAAATGTGAAATTTAGAAATTGACTGTCGGTTAGCCAAACAAAATGGTTTTCTGGATATTGATCTGATGTTGGTTTCGGCCTTCGGGGTTAATATTTGGGGAATTATTCTCTTGATTAATTTACGGTTAGTGACTAATGAATTGGAATGAGGCGTATGTTGTGTTTGTGTAACACTTATTTAAAATATACGCGAGTTATTCGGAAAGACCGGGTTTATCCCATTCTGAATAACTGATACGACGATAAGTCGAAGATGAAGACGATGGTCGAAGACCGGAGGTCTTCACGTCGTTTGGGTGATAACTGATGATCTTGATTGGGCTGTACACCTAAGAAGATGGAAACAGTTGGTGATCGTCCAGACGTACTTGGAGATCGATGGATATGCGGGGTACTAGGTGCCTCCGGTTTCGTTCAGACCCAGAACGGACTTGTAAATGGACTGTGTGTCTGACATTGGATTTTAGTCTGTGTGATTGATCTCTATTAAATATATATCTGTTTGGCGGTGGAGAATTTATTCTCTTGCTTAACGCCCTTCTCTGAGACGTACGAGCTCAGGGGTTATATATTGATGGATATCAAACGCATGGAGTGAATTGCCTGTGTGGCATGCCTAAGTGGCAATTGATCGAGGCTTCTGTTGAAAAGCAAAGTCTTGTGGTGATGATCAAAGCACGGCCTTTGTGGCGTAGCTTTGTGTAACGTTTGCTTCGCGAGTTTCACACCCGGTATGAACCAAAAACGGGAGGGGACATCAGGAAGGACTTGCGTTTCTTTCTAGCTAGAAGTGGCGTCAGTGGTTTTACACGCCCTGACGAGTTTGACTTATGTGGTTGTTGTTGTTGCGAGGCGCCTCGGATTGATCGGTCGTTCTCGAACCGATGGAGTCATTTAGTTGGCTCATTTACGCCCCAAAGGGCGGAGAAACGTATTGTTCAGGCACTATAATCCACATCGGTGGACCGGCCCTGACGATCCAAGGGGCAGTTGCGGCTGCTCCGGAGACATGGGCTAGATTGTCTCGAATCGGTTGAGGACTATCTTTTGCCTCGGTTCATAGACGGAAATCCAATTTCCAAATACGTGACTTTGCGGTTTTATTTGTAAACCTATATATGGTGACATAGTGGCATGGGACGCTCATGTCGCCTATGATTGATACTTATGATTTGAAGTTGTTTTATACACTATGCACTTATAATAGTATCAAACGATTTGTTTTAACCGTATCAAGCATTCTTTGGCTGTTATAAGGGAAAACCCTATCCTCGGCTGCGTTGCATTGTGTGATGGGACCTGGGTCTTATAACAGCTTCATTTTTCTTTATTTAGCATTGCGCTGTTTGTTTCATGCACTGGTATTCTTGGGAGGAAACCCGTTCCGTGTTATACAGCGTGGTCCCTTGATTTATCTAATGATTTAAAATAAAGATTAATAACTGTTTTAGTTCTCACACCAGTCACATGACTGACCTGGAGTTTATTGTTTTAACCTAAACTCTGGGTGCCCCTATTTTGACACGGGCAGCTAGTAGTTTTGGTTTTGCAGATTTATATTCACAGGATCCTGGTTTACAGCTGGAATGATATCCGGAAAGCTTTGTATCCGTATATCTCTTCTAGTTGTGTATTGTATTATTTTCCGCTGCTATGTATTAATATGTAATTTAAATCTCTGATATTTCTGTGTAATATTTATTCATTTATACTCTGTATATTCTTGTAATCTGATGCATTGTTGTAATATACATTGAAACGTTCTTTTATTTGTGTTCTGTTGTGGCTTGTTCTCAAACGATAGGGCGTTTCGAACGTCCTGGATTGGTTTAGCGACTGGTTCGGACCGAGCGAAATTCCTTGCCTTCACAGCGAGGGATAAGGCTAGACCTTATTCCGGTTCTAGTATCGCGCCGTTATGCTGCTGAAATTATCTAAAATAAAATGTGTTAGTTAAAAATATAATTTTTAACGAGTAAATGAACTGTATAAAATATTCATATGTTGAAATGAATATTTTATCGTTAAAAAAATAATTTTTAACGAGTATATGAATGAAAATAAATATTCATTTACAAATCAGATGATTTGTTTATGTACACTCATTTGACTAATTTTGATTAGGACGATATATTTTACACATTGCCCAGCTGCACAAATAAAATCGGTATGTATTGATTGAAACCCCATATGGGTATTGAGATGATATTTGACATACATTAATCCCAATTGTTTAGTTGTATGTCAATCGATTGGTTGGCAGGCTGTTGTAAGCGTTAATCATTTATATTTATTGCTTTTGCAATTGTGTAATGCACTCTGGATGATGGTTGACTGTGTTTGATTATTGTTGTGTACATATGTGTATGAAATCCATATAAATAAAATTACATGGTAATTGACCGTGCTTGATTTCAATTCGGAAAGAACGAACATTTTAAATTAACGAATATTTTAATTGATGAATAATGAATATTTTAAAATAACTAATATTTTAAAATAATATTCAGTAATGGATCAAAATGTGATTTTGATGTTCGATTTGGGATGGACATGAAAATATTTAAATATATGAAGCCGTGTTGATTAGATTAACGCCATTTTAAGGTGAACGAAATTTGCATCGATTTTATTCATTTTTATAATGAATGTCGACAGGAAATGATGTCAAAATCTGATTTTTGAAAATATTATCATTTATATATTATAATGATATGGAATATTCAATTTTGATTTAAAATTGAAAATGAAGTGGAAATCGTTTTTAAAACGAATTTACAAAATACGTTTTAAATGGAAATCGATGAAGTATATTATATATATAATACAATATAATATAATGGCCTGGAAAGAACACGCTGCGCCGCGGCCGTTCGCGAATTTCGACCAATGACTTCAAATTGATATTACGGCAGATCCGACTGTCGGATTCTCTTAAAACCAGAACCGTTGGGTTTGTATCGAAAAGAGCTTTCCAACGAATATAAGAGATTTGAAATCTAATGGTTAGATTTAGAATTATGTCCAAATCAAATTTAGAAAAGGTTGCTGTAAGTGCAGTTCGATGACCGTTTATGGAAATCGACTGAAAGGGCCTTGATAAAATTATTAAAAATATTAATAATTTGTGTAAAATCATAATAAATGATTTGGAAAGAATTGGGATGAAAAATTCTGCATTTATAAAGATAAAACTATATTTTTATCGAAATGAACTAGTTATTAACTAGATTTGAAATTCAGTAATTTTTAAATAAAATAAATTGGATTTGTGAATGGTTTTAATATAACCAGAATTTCCAATATATGAATTGGAATGGATTTGAATGGAAATCATATTTGAAATATTTCGAGATTGGATTCTGTGATTATACGGATATCGTTATGGAATATGGAAGAGATATATATATCGTTATTTCCAATACGATATTTGTTGTTTTCAGAATTTGATATTAAATATAAGCCGATATAATTTCTATTCAGGGCCTTGTATTTAATATCAAATGAGATTTTTTGTTTGTCGTAAACGTTGTCTTTATTAACACTGTTCTTACACCCAGTTGAGAAAAGAATAAATCTTTTAATTAAAATTTAATAATGATTTCCAATTAATTACTAATTAGTTGGAATTAAATTAAAGAATTGGATTTTCGGTTTGTCGTGAATGGTGTTTTCAGTAACACTGTTCTTGAACCCCGTGTGAAAAGAATAAATCTTTTAATTAAGATTATTAGAGTTTCCAATTATGTTTAATAATTGGGATAAAATGGAATGTGAATTGGGTTTATTGTGAACTGTGCTTTTAACGACATTCGTTCTTTAACCTGATTTACAATGAAATGTGATTTGGAATTTATAAATCTTTTTATTTAGATTTAAAGGAAATTTTCCAAAGTAAAATTTTCCAGTTTAATATATTAAATTGGAATAGAATGGAATTCGATTTGATAATAATCGAAGTGAGCTTCAGTGGAGGTAGACTGTTACTATATATGGAATTTAAAAGGATTTACCGTTATTCCATTATATTATTAGTCAGATACGGAAATTGATATCGATTATATATATTGATCTGTTTTCCGTGAAGATTCCATAATTAATGGAATGTGATTTTGGCTTTATCGTGAACCGTGTTTCAAATGACATTAGTTCTTTAACCCAGTTAAAGATAGTATTACATGTCTAATATTGTATTTCGAACTGTATGATTAATCTCTGCTAAATATATATCTGTTTGGTGATGGAGAATTTATTACTTTGCTTAACACCCTTCTCTAAGACGTATGAGCTTGGAGGTTATATATCGGCAGAAATCAATAGTATGGTGTAGATTGTCGATGCGGCATGTTTGTGTTTCCAATGTTAAATAATCATTCATATTGATTTTTGGGAAGATTAATACTAAGTTGATTTTTATTGAATCTTTAATTAGATTGAAAAGAGAATGTGATAATTTAAATTATCAAATTCGAGAAATGATCGAGAATGGAGTAGCACCAGTTTTGCTCAAAGCGATAGTTTATTTTTAATTAGATTTGAATGTGAAATGGTAATTAATTTTACTGATAACACAGTGGTGTTAGATATGGAGTACTACTAGTTTTGGTCCATGGGATGAATAGGTTGGGATTGAGAAATTTAATAAATGATTTCTTCGGTAAGGTTTGCTAATCCCAACTAGTTTGGATAAATCTTAATTTGGTTTGAATTGATATCCAAAGGAAGATTAAAGAATAAATTTTAAATAATTTATCTTTGATAAAATTAATGGGAACCTTCCCCTAAAGATATGAATATTTGAATAAAAGAATATTCTGCATTGGAATGAGGCGTATGTTGTGTGTTTATTTCACTTGATTATAATATATGTGGGTTATTCGAAAAGGCCGGGTTTATACCCATTCTGAATAACTGATTCTAAGATAAGTCGACGATGAAGGCGGTGGTTGAAGACCGGAGGTCTTCACATCATTTGGATGATTATTGATGTCTTGATTGGGCTGTATACCTAAGACGAGGTAATAAGTGGTGATCATCCAGAAGTACTTGGAGATCGACCGGATATGCGAGGGCCTCTCTCTTGAATTGGACATATGGGACGAGGAATAAGGTGCCTCCAGTTTCGTTCATACCTAGAACGAACTAGTAAATGGATGTGTGTCTGACATTGGATTTTATTCTGCGTTGACTGATCTCTATTAAATATATATCTGTTTGGTGGTGGAGAATTTATTCTCTTGCTTAACACCTTTCTCTGAGACGTACGAGCTCAGAGGTTATATATCGATAGAAATTAGTCACATAGTGTGAATTGCCTGTATGGCATGCAGAGATGCAAATGATCAAGGCTTCTGTTGAAAAGCAGAGTTTTGTGGTTGATGATCTAAGCACGACTTTAAATAGCATAGCTTTGTGTATAGCGTTAATTCGTGAGCCTCACACCCCAGTGTGAACCAAAAATGGGAGAATGACCACAGGGAGGACATGTGTTTCTTTCTAGCTAGAAGTGGTGTCATGGTATAGAGCCCTGACGTTTTTACTTATGTGGATGATGGAAAGCGAGGTACCTTAGATATATCAGTCACTACGGGGCCGATGGATTATATGGTCGACATACTGATCATTACGCTTCATAGGGCGGGGAAACGTATTGTTCAGGAATAACCAATCCTCAAACGTAAGAGAGGACCGACTCTGGTGCTCCTAGGTGTAGTTGTGATTGTAGCCTGAGACATGGTAGGCTAGATTGTCTCGAATTCGTCAAAGACGATCCCTTGCCTTGGTTCATAATGGAAATCCTACTTCCAATACGTGACTTTACGGTTTAATTGCAGAACTAGAATGGCGACATAGTGGGATGGGGAACTATGCCGTCTATGATTGATACATTTATATTTGAAGCTGTTTTGACACTATACACTTATAGTAATAATAAAATATGAAATTTCATGTACCAAGCATTTTTGTCTATTATAAGGTAAAACTCTATCCTCCGGCTTACGCTGCATTGTGTGATGGGACCTGAGTCTTATAATAGCTTCATTGTTGTTTATTTAGCATTGTGTTGTTTGTTTTATACACTGGTATTCTTGGGGATAAGCCCGTTACGTGTTATACGGCGTGGTCCCTTGATTTACCTAACTTTAAAATCAAATTAATAACTGTTTTAGTTCTCACACCAGTCACATGACAGATCTAGAGTTTATTGTTTTAACCTAAACTCTGGGTGCCCTTATTTTCCACATATGCAGCTAGTAGTTTTGGTTTTGCAGATATTATATTCACATGATCCTAGTTAACAGTTGGAGCTATATTCGGAACGCTCTGTATCCGTGTATTTCTTTCGGTTGTGTTTTTATTATTTTCCGCTACTAATGTATTTAATCTCCGAATGTATAATGTTTATTTATAATATGTTATATTATTGTACTCTGATGTAAATTGTTGTTATAAGCAATGAAATGTTCTTCTGTTTGTGTTCTGATTTTTCGTGTTCTCAACTCAATCCAAGCTTACCCGTAAGGGCTAGTTTGGGTCATTTCAAACTTGACATCTCATTTGGAACCATATACCTTTCTTACTTTCGAAACCTTAAAAAAAATACTGATGATGCTACAGTCATCACCATAATCATTTCCAAACGACTAGTGTGCGATCTTCAATATCTATCTCGTACATACAGAATTCAATAGATACGTTGGCCAAAAGCATGCCTAAAATTTTCTATGTACTCGATAGTCCGATCTTAATGTCAAGGAAAACTACTTGAACTTTTTTTTAAAAGATATCCAAAATTTCCAAATATAAATTATATTTAATGTATTTCGAACCATTTATTTCTTATATAATTTCAAATATTAAAAATTATATATTGCCCTAGCGCATTTATTTATTATATTTTGACCCCTATTATTTATTCAAATATAACAAATCTTATAATTGAAATGGGAAATTCAATAAGTAACTTTCTCAAAACATTTGTTATATGTATGTTTCTTAACATAATTATTATTTCACTTAAGCTATCATTTTCTTAATTCTAAATTCATATCTTTAATCGTTCTAAAGATTTGCACTTAAATTGTCTTTTTATGTAAGTCTCAAATCTTATTATCATTAAGAATATGCTAATTAATTTTATCGACATACTCATTAAGTTTATATTCAATTTAATCACATTATATTAGATTAATATCAATATTATTCTTAACGTTGCCAAAGTTTAAATTATCATTAACATTTATTTCTAACTACTCTAAGTTCAAATTATTTCAAATGATGAAAACTTAAATTCAAATGAACTAGAATCGTTTTATTTGCTTTACCAACATGCCAAAATTTTGTGTTTGTCTCATTTATACTTCCAAAATCCATTTAGATTCATAAGTTCAATTTACATTTTCTCATAAATCATAATACTTTTGTAAGTTCATATCTACATAAAGTGGACCTTATAATTTTATAAATATCCTTTTAAAAGTCAGATTAGTAATACAATTATATTTGTTCGAAATCAAATTAATATTTCATATTTATTTGGCATAGAATAAATTTTCACAATTTTGAATTATCATGCTTATGAATATAATCAATATTATGCTTAGTAGGAAATTTTCTATGGCTATTTCGCAAAAATTTCATGAATTCAATTAACTTATTAATTTACACCTTATCATCTTATAAATCCTAGTTGTATTGATTCCTTAATACAGCATCTTTAATTTTCAAAACATATAATCTCTTACCAATCCATTCAAAATATCGTTTGTTAAATGTTACGTTTATCTATCAAGAACGTTTTATACTATAGTACTTCCAAAATACTTTGTTTCAAACCAACAGTTAAAAAAACTAAGTGGTTATTACCATAGTTAGTAATCCACCAAAATTTATACATAAACTACTTTGGCTAATCCTGGAAAAAAAATCAAAGATGGATTTAGAACAAGAATCAAGATTTATACTCAAGGAAATCCTAATGGAAGAGAAACATACTCAGAAAGATGGGTTCAATGAAGTAGGGACTTCGAAAAAATATTTGAATTTAAAAAAAAAACTCTAAAAATATGCTCTCAATAAGATGATTTCAAATGATTTCACTCACTCTAGGGTTTTACTACCCTATCTCTAATGAGTTCAAACCCTATAGGATAAGGTTTTCTCAAACCAAAGACTTGATACTAATAGCAATGACTCACCGTTTTGAGTAGTTCAATTAGATAATAAAATCACTCATGTCCAAATTTAATCATTCAATATGAAAATTTGTTATTAATTTAGGGTTAAATATAAAATAATCACAAAATACAAACCCAAAAATAATAAAATATTTTGCAGCGAAATAAAATAATACAATAGTAGTTCATGAAGATACTAAATAAAATAGATCAGAGTTACAAAGTAAATACAGTCAAATTATAATACATAAAAGTCCTAATACGGATTAACTGAAATAAAGTAACAACTAGAATATGGAAGTAGGTCTTCAGCTCCAAAAGGTGAAAATCGAAAACTGTGATACACAAGCTGGCCCGTGCATAAAGTAAAACTAAAACACTCATGTTAGGACTAACCGTATGATACAGATAAGCCAACTCAAGTGAATTTTATACAAGTGATAGTTACAAGTAACCTAAAGGATGTTTGGGATCACCTTCCTTTAAGACCCATTAAATATTTACATAAATACAATTCACAACTATATAATATCTGTCAGATAAATTGAGACGACCCCAAAACCCCGTACTGACGGCGGCAAGGGTAATCCTTGGAATATAACAAAGAAACAGATAACAGCAGAATAGAAATAAATAAATATACCAGATAATGAACAATAGAATATACTGGATAAACGTAATCATCAGAGTTACACAGTATACAGGATCATACTTAGTACAAATACAGTTTAGCTATACATATATGTGTACAGCGGAAAAACAAACATAATGTACAATAGGAGCTGAACTGCATAAAAACAGATAAATGATAGAATCCATCTTCAGCTCCAGCTATCCAGAGAAAGCCAGCTAAAATCTGAGTACAAGGCTGCCCGTGTAGAAAAAGGGGCACCCGAGTTTGAAAGTGAAACAAACTACGAGTCAGTCATGGGACTGGTATGAGAAATCTACTCAACACATTTATAATATGGCTAATCACAGGACCACACCACTTTCGTGGAACGGGTTTACTCCATTGGATTGCCAGTGCTTTAAAAACAATTTTTTTTAAACATCGTAATGCTTTTTATAAAAATGAAGCCATTATAAGACTCAGTTCCCATCACACAATGCAACGCAAACCGGAGGATAGATTTTTACCTTATAATGGCCAAGATATGTTTGATACGAATAAAACAAAAGCATTTGATATTACTACTAATGTTTATATGTTTCAAAAACAATTTCAAATCATAAGTATCAATCATAGACGGCATTAATGCCACATACCACTATGTCGCCATATATATGTATACAATCAAAACCGCACAGTCACGTATTTGGAAATTGGATTTCCATCATGAACCAAGGCAAAAGATAGTCCTTACCGAATTCGATACGCTCTAGCCCGCCCCCTCAGGAACAGCCGCAACTTCCCCTTGGATCGTCAGGGCTGGTCCACCGATGTGGATTATTATGCCTGAACAATGCATTTCCCCGCGCTATGGGGCGTAAATGAGCCAACGAATGACTCCATCGGTCCCAGATCGACCGATTTATCCGAGGCGCCTCGCTATCCATCATCCACATAAGTAAAATGTCAGGCCATGTAAAAACACTGACACAACTCCAAGCTAGAAAGAAACGCATGCCCTCCCTGAGGTCCTTCTCCTGTTTCTGGTTCATACTAGGGTGTGAGGCTCGCGAATTCACATTATACACAAAGCTACGCCACACAGGCAGTGCTTTGATCATCAATCATAAGACTATGCTTTTCAATAGAAGCCCTGATCATTGCATCTTAGCATGTCACACAGGCAATTCACACCGTGCAACTGATGGCTATCAATCACATAGGATAAATTCCAATGTCAGACACACAATCCATTTACAAGTCCGTTCTGGGTCGGAACGAAACCAGAGGCACTATATACCTCGCAAACCCATCGATCTCCACGTACGTCTGAACGATCACCACTCATTATCCATATTTTGGGATGTCTCCCAATCAGGACATCAGTTACCATCCAAAAGAGGTGAAGATTTCCGGTCTTCAACCACCGTCTTCATCTTCGATTTCTTATCGTCGATTCAATTATTCAGAATGGGATAAGCCCGGTCTTTCTGAGCAACTCACGTATATAATAAACCAGTGCTACACAAACACACATACGCATCATTTCAATTCATTAGTTGCTAACCGTAAATCAGTAAGAGAACGATTTCCCAAATATTAACCTCCGAAGGCCGAAACCAACATCAGATCAACACCCAGGAAACCATTCGACTTAGCTATCCTTCAGTTAGTTTCTAAATTTCACATCCATATCGTTTATAGTATTTTATAATGATTTGTCGCCATTTTTATTTATTTTAAAATAGCCAATTTATTCAAACGATGCTTCGGGCCATAACGCGGCCGTGGCGCTGTTTTTCTTCAGATTTGATTTACACATATCTGAAAATCTAACCGTTGGATCTTCACAAAATTTACATCATTAGAAAGATCTTTTCAAAACGAATCCAACGGTTCCAGTTTCGGGAAAATCCGATGGTCGGATCTCCCAGTATAATCGTTTGAAGTTTCGATTTCAAAATACGAACTACAGCGTCGTTATTCGATTTAATATAATTATATATATATATATATATAATCGATTCTAGCGCTATTTTTCTTCAAATTTGAATTAAACATTCCAGATAATCCAACCGTTGGATTTTTACAAAGTTGGTGCCGTTGGAAAGATATTTCCAAAGCGAACCCAACGTTTCCGGTTTCGGGAAAATCCGATGGTTGGATCTCCCGCACTAATCGTTTGAAATCATGGTTTCAAAATACGAACTGCAGCTTCGTTATTCGATATATTTAAATTCCATTTATATATATATATATATATATATCGATTCTTCATTTTCAAAACTATATGATTTTCATACTTTTGATAAAAATGATATTTTTATCTAACTGTCTTCTATCTCTACACTTCACTATTTTTAACAATTCATGTATATAATAAAAATGTGATTTTTAATGTAAAACAATTTATTTCAAAACATGACTATTTTAAATAGTTCATATCGATGATAAAAATATGATTTTTATTATAAAACAATTTCTTTCAACACACGACTATTTTATATAGTTCATATAAATGATAAAAATATGATTTTTATTATAAAACAATTTCTTTCAACACACGACTATTTTATATAGTTCATATAGATGATAAAAATATGATTTTTATTATAAAACAATTTCTTTCAACACACGACTATTTTATATAGTTCATATAAATGATAAAAATATGATTTTTATTATAAAACAAATTCTTTTAACACACGACTATTTTATATAGTTCATATAGATGATAAAAATATGATTTTTATTATAAAACAATTTATTTCAAAATACGAATACCATTCAACACATGAATTTCAATTCAACGAATGAATTTCGATTCAACACATGAAGGTTTTCTATAGTTTATATATATAGATAAAAAGGTGATTTTTATTGTTAACACAATTTATTTAAAACATGAATACCATTCAACACATGAATTTCTATCCAACGAATGAATATCGATTCAACACATGAAGGTTTTCTATAGTTCATATATATAGAGTAAAAATGTGATTTTTATTGTTAAAACAATTTATTTAAAACACGAATACCATTCAACACATGAATTTCTATCCAACGAATGAATATCGGTTCAACATATGAAGGTTTTCTATAGTTTATATATAGAGTAAAAATGTGATTTTTATTGTTAAAACAATTTAGTTAAAACACGAATACCATTCAACATATGAATATGATTCAACGAATGAATTTCTATTCAACACATGAAGGTTTTCTATTCAACAGACGAATATAGTTTCAACACAGGAAAATAATTCTAACACATGAATATTATTCAAAATTTCGGCAGCATAACGACAGGGTAGTTAAAACCGGGACCGTCCCTAGTACGGCTCCTCGCTCTATCTTAAAGCCTCGCAGCTTTTGACAATGGGGAATCATGCATCTAGTTCGCACGCAGGCGGCATGTATATTTTTTTCATTTCCACTAACTAATCCTATGTGGTTTCAACCAAATATTTCTCAACCTCAAACGGGTATTTTTCAACCACAATCAATCAATTTCAACCACAAACAATTCTAATCAACCATTCGTAATCAACCAATTTTCACACCAATCACAACCAATAAATATCGTCCATGGTTTGTGGTTGAGGGGCATATATATATATATATATATATATATATATATATATATATTTATATTTATATATAAGCATTCCACTTCTATTTCAACACATATATAATTTTTACAACGCATATATAACTTATATATCGAACTTACAACTTATAAAACACTTTTATAAGAGGTGTACAACGCTTATATAACTCATACATCGACTATATAAATTATACATCGTCGTTTTCCATATCGTTTATAAATTAGAAATCTCACATTGGGTTTCACTCCACCAAAAATAGCAGGAGGCTCAGAAAAATATGCGGTCTCTTCTAGAATGTAGAAGACGTCCTCACGGTCCCGGTGTCTCTTGTTTCACTGGATTTCGACAAGAAACGAAAAAGATATGATTTTTACAAGTTTGCAACACTTAAAAGTGTAAAAATCAGTTCAAAATAAATTAGCCGTATACCTCAACTTGATGTTCAAAACTAGCTTTAATGTTTTCGGCGAATCCTTGAAGTGAGGTGGTGATCGGGCTACGCCACGCGAAAGAGCTTTGAGAGGCGCTCCAGGGGGTGGTGGTCGCAGCCTGTTCGGTGGTCGGAGGAAGGAGATCGACGGCGGTGAAGTCGTTGACTTCTCGGGGCTCGTACGCGGTGATGAAGAGGAGAGAGAGGGCGAGGTTGGTTCGGATTTGAAGAGGGAAGGGAGGGCTGTCGAGGTAAGGTGGCGGCAGAGGCGGAAGGTGGCTGAGGCGATCGGAAAATGGGAGGGAAGGATTGAAGCAGTTTTCGCCGTTAATCGTGAGGGAAGAGAGAGAAACGACGGGGAGAGAGAAATGAAGCTAACCAATCATATATATATATTTAAATTCTCAAAAATACCCCTTGTCACACACGAACTCCAACCCAAACCCAACGACTGTTGTCCCTAGCGTTTTACCCCATTCCGTACACAATGGGATATGTTTCGTAGGCCCATTCGACTGTTTCAGTCAGTTTTCATTCAAATTAAAATATATAATATTCAATATTTGATTTGAACGTACATTTCAATTTGCCAGGGCCACAAACTGATTCTAAAAATTCCCAAAAAATAAATCTAGCTATGTTATGACGATACGGTCCCAACAAAACTAGTTTCGTCGAATTCTGAGACCGTTTGAAAAATGGCCCATTTCTGGTCGATCCAATTTAACAGATATTGACCAAAACACGTTTTCTTTTGCTACGCTCACATCCTAGCTTCAAAAATTGTGAAATTTGAAACCTATAAATAACTTCACATCTCGGATCCAACAAAAGTGGTTTTGTCGAATTCCGAGGTCGTTTGCAAAATGGCCATTTCCACGGGCTATATAATTTCTATAGCGACCTTTCTGAAAATTCATTTGGCCATAACTTTTGCTTTCCGCTATGAAACTTCGATTTTTCAGATTCGTTAGAAAGGTATTCACTAAAAAAATTAAATATTTTTGGTTTCACTCAAATCCGTTTTGTTTTGCACCCGGTACAGTCAGTCAAAGTTTGATTTCAAATTTTGAAACTACCGCGCCATTTCAAGCCTTGTTTATAATTAGAATTAATTATATTCCTTTTCAATTATCGATTCAAACTCAGTTTTCATCTTTATTATTTAAAATATTTATTTTAAATATTTAAAATCCACTATTTTAGCCAATTTAAAAATTTTAAATTAGTTCAGATTTTCCGGGTCGTTACATAAATATAATATTGAAACTAATAATAAGGTGTAACACTTCTCCCCATTACACATTTTTATAAGCAATGGAGTTTATACAGGTACCATAAAGTCCATCGTAAACTGATACCTATCAGAGGGTGCTTTATAGGTAAAAAAACCAAAGTCGTAGAGGGCTCGGTAAGGAAAATGTGACAAGGTATATGAGGCTATCCTCATAGTAGGATTCTAACAGATTGCGAAAATGGGTTAGTGGTAGTGCATAACTGCAATTACCGCCCATCTCGAACAATACTCCCAAAATCGCAGAAGTCCACCAAATCAAATCAAACTGATGGAGTGAGATAATAAAGGAAGAAGTACGTTCGATCGTAGAAGCGACCTCACTTGTCCCAGTTATGGCTTCAGTTTTAGTCATTTTAATTATAACCAAAAGGTTGCGCATCATTGATCTCTTAGTTATTCCGGTAGTGTTATCCAAATCATCCTACTTGTTTTAGATTCATCCACCATGTACACGGTTGTTAAAGTGATTCTCAGAAAAGAGTATCCCAATATCTACCCCGGTTTCTTTAACAATCAATCGTCTTATTTCACACCATGGTTGTTTATACTGAAAAAATCAAATTTAAACATCATAAATCAATTTTCTCTAAATACTTATTTTCCTTATCATTTGGTCATATCGATTAATATTTGATGTAACTAACTCGGTATTTCAGAACCAATTTAAAATTTTTATTTTAGCTATTTTAATGGATTTTAGATATTTAAAATGATTTATTTTAAATAATAATGATTAAAAATTTATTTTAATCGAAGGTAGAATGTATAAATTTATTTTAATTATAAAACGAGCCTGAAATGGTGCGGTAGTTTGAAAATTCAATTTTAAATTTCAATTGAATATACATGATTCAAAATAAATCGGATTTTAGTAAAACCAGAAATATTTGCATCTGCTTAATTATATCTTTCCAACGAATGTGAAAAACTGAGATTTCATAATATAAATTGAAAGTTATGCCTAGTTTAAAATTTGAAATTGTCGCTATGGAATTTATATATATTTTATATAATATATAACCCTTAAAAATAGCCATTTTGCAAATGACCTCCGTTTTCGACAAAACCACTTTTGTTGGATCCGGAATATCAAATTATTTCTAGATTCCAATTTTCATAATTTTTGGAATTAATATGTGAGCATAGTGAATTTAAATGTGTTTTATAATTTTAGTTGAATTTGATCGACCGAAAAATGGTCATTTTTCAAACGATCTCCAAATTCGTTGAAATTATTTTTGTTAGGACCGTATCATCAAAACATAGTTAGATTTATTTTTTTGGAATTTTTGGATTTAGTATGTGGCCCCGGTAAATTAAAATGTACGTTCAAATTCCATATCTATTGATTTATATTTTAATTTTGAGAAAAACTGTCTGAAACAATCGAATGGGCTTACGAAACATATCCCATTGTGATCAGAATGGGGGTATTTGGCTAGAAACGATAGTTTTTGGGTTTGATTTGGAGTCCGAATGCAAAATCTTATTTTTACGGATTAAATAATATTAAAATATTTATATATATAATGGTTTTCCTTACAAAATCCCTAACTAATCGTTTAGCAAAAAAAATCAGCTGCCACCTCCTTGTATAAAGGCCAAAATCGCTCCCTCCTTCTCATCGATTTTCCTATCCACCCCTTCATCTAATTCGAAGCCTCCTAAAGCGGAAAATTTCAAGCTCCTTGAGATCTTGAAGATCAACAGCCTTGATCGTTGATGGGCCCCAGACTTCATCAGAATTTGGGTCCAAATCCGCTGGAGTTGAAGGCGAATTTCGAAACCATAGGGGGTTCGAACGGGGCATGGGCCCTAGCATGGGGTGGTGGTGTTGCGGCGTTCAAGGAGGCAGCTTCAGATCGGCGGCTAAGGTTCTGGTAGGCGGTGCGGTGGGAGGAAATCAAGGTCGACGGATGGTTTGGGCTCCAAAGAATTAACCTAGACGATGGTGATTAAGGAAATGGATTAAATTAATTAATTATTTAATTTAATTTTTTGTAATCAATGTATTGAAATCCATAACTTCTTCATACGAGGTCAAATCCAACAAAACGAGTTGTGTTGCAATCGTCTTGAAGAGCACTACATTTCAGAACTGACCAGACAGTGAACGAACGACAGAGAAAGGTTTTAATTATTTTTTTATTCAAGTTATCTAAAGTTTTAATTAGATAATGATGTATCTAAATTATTTAAATGTTTAACAATTGATTTTACAAAATATATATATATATATAATTAGTTTAAAAATATGATTTTTATGTTTATAACACTAGTTTAAAAATATGATTTTTATATATATAACATTAGTTTAAAAATATGATTTTTTATATATATAACATTAGCGTAAAAATATGGTTTTTATATAAACAACTTTGAAATAAAAATATAGTTTTTATATATATAGCTTTAAAATAAAAACATGTTTTTTAATTTATATAGATTTAATAAAAATGTGATTTTTATATAGAAAGCATAGATTTAAAAATGCAATTTTATTATATATAACTTTGAGATAAAAATATGATTTTTAGTATATATACCGCATGAATCTGATTGTAATGGAACTGATTAGAAGTAGAACGGAATCCAAATCGTTCGCAAAAGAATGACGGAATGAAAACTAAAGGTGAGAACTCCTTCTCACTCTAATTAATTTACAGTTAAATATATACTAGGATGCAGATGGGGCTTAGAAGCCCCTGACACTATATATTATACAAATCGTGATTGTTTGTTTGAGTTGTATTATAGAAATTTGGTTGTTTTGAAAATTGACTGTATTGTGGTGTATTGAATGTGATTGACTATTGTGTATGGCGCGAGCCAGTATCAGGAGAGGGGTACTGCTAGACATTACTCCGATTCTAATATCGCACCGTTATAATGCCAAAATTTGCAAAAATAAATATTTATTCATTAAAATATAATTTTTAATGTGTATATGAACTCTATAAAATATTCATGTGTTGAATAAAATGTTTGAACAATAAAAATATTATTTTTATTGAATGTATGAACTATATAAAATAGTCAAATGTTGAAATAAATATTTTATCGTTAAAAATATAATTTTTAACGTACATATGAATGACATAAAATTATCCTGAAATGAAAAATAAATATTCATTTACAAATCGGACGATTTGTTTATGTACACCCATTTAACTGACATTGACTGGGACGATAAATTTTACACATCACCCAAGAGCACAAATAATATTCAGTCTTTGTTGGTTGTAAATGCACACGGGTATTGGGATGATATTTGATGTACACTAATCCCGATTGTTTAGTTGTATGTCGATCGATTGGTTGACAGAGTGTTGTAAGCATTAATTATTTATATTTGATGCTTATGTAGTTGTGTAATGCACTCTGGATGATGGATGAATGTTAATCATTATAGTTGTGTACATGTATTGTATGAAATCCATATAAATAAATTATATGGTAATTGATTGGGTCTGATTCCAATTCAAAAGGAACGAATATTTTAAAATAATATTCAGTAAGGGATTAAAATGTGAATTTGATGCCCGATTTTGGATGAACAAGAAAATTTTGAAGTGTATGAAGCCGTGTTGATTGGTTATGTACCGTTTTGATGTGAACGATATTTATATTGATTTTATTATTTTTATGATGAATATCGAAAAAGAAATGATTTGAAAATCTGATTTTTAAAAATTTATCATTTTAATATTATAATGATATGAAATATTCTATTTTGATTTAAAATTGAAATGAAGCTAGAATTGTTTTAAAACGAAATTATAAAAGATTTATAAAATACGTTTTAAATGTTAATCGATGAAATATTATATATATATATATATATATATATATATATATTAATGGCCTGATTAGAACGCGCAACGCCGCGACCGTTCGCGAATTTCGACCATTGACTTTGAATTGACATTACGGGAGATCCAACTATCGGATTCTCCTAAAACCGAAACCATTGAGTTCATATCAATAAGAGATTTTCAATGAATATAAGAGATTTGAAATCTAATGGTTGGATTTGGAATTATGCCCAAATCAAATTTGGAAAAGGTCGCTGTAAAAGCAGTTCGATGACCGTTTATGGAAATCAACTGAAAGGGCCTTAATAAAATTATTAAAAATATTAATAATTTGTGAAAAATCATAATAAATGATTTGGAGAGAATCGGGATGAAAAATTCCATATTTGAAAAGATAAAAATATATTTTTATCAAAATGAACTAGTTATTAACTAGAAAAATGCTCCAATGGTTTTAAATAAATAAATTGGTTTGTGAATGGTTTTAAGCTAACTAGAATTTTCCGATGTATGAATTGGAATGGATTTGAATAGAAATCATCTTCGGGAAACTTCGATATTGGACTTCGTGATTATATGGATATTGTTGAGGAATTTGGAAGATAGATGTATATCATTATTCCCCATACGATATGTGTTGGTTTCATAATTTGATATTGAATATAAGCCGATATAAATTTTGTTCAGAGCCTTATACTTAATATCGAATTGGATTTTGGGTTTGCATGAGTGATGTCTTCAGTAACACTGTTCTTAAACCCTGTGTGAAAGAAATAA
>JASFAX010000521.1:0-60354 GCA_030737875.1 Allium sativum | reverse complement strand
ATGTAGCTGAGCTAGACCGTTGGGTTTAGTAACTTGAACACTTAACCATCAGATTGTTATAAAGGAATAGGGTTAAGTCTAAAACGTGAAGGGATAATACTTAACTATTAATAACATGTTAGTTAAAACAGACGGGCAAGGTTAAGTTAAAAAGGAACACTTAACCAATACAAGGTGAATGGGTAGGGTTAAGTATTAAGAAATACTCAACCAATATAACTTGGTTTGTGATGGGGTTAAGTCAACATGAATTACTGATAACACTTAACCAGTTTAACAGGATAAATGAAGGGGGTTAAGTTAGCTTGAATTGACTAATGACACTTAACCAATCCAAATTGATGGGAAAGAGAACTAAGTAGTAAACCTTAGTTAAGAAAACAACGATTCTGGAAACTAAGTGGTAAATCTTAGTTAGTAAAACTAAGTAGTAGTTATTAGTATAACACGGGACGAAGCGAATGTCCGTCTGAGTAAAAAGGAGGCTCCAACGAATTGGGTTACGAAGCCCGAGGCTTCGAGGGGACGTGAGGGTACTCTTGGTATCCCTCTGTGAGGCTGTAGATGATCCTCCTGGGCTCACAGAGGTTAAGGTCTGCGTAGAAGAACCAGGGGTATGCCTTGGTTGCAATATATGGCAACCTAAAGACTAGGATGGACCGGCGTGATTCGGCGAGAAAACGGTAGCCTTGTGATAACAACTCGTCGTCTACCATCCATCTTTAGTCGATCGAGATACGTGAAGCGGAAAGGCGGAGAACTCCAAAAGACCATATACTTGCTATCTAGTTATGGGTGGGGATGGCCATAGGATAGTGGAGCACCGGGGGCCGGCGTATAGTTCTCATTTTTCAAGGTGTGCCTTTCATTAGTTGAGGGAGGGGTCAAGTGGGACCATAGCCATTGGAACAAAAACAGACCATAGTATCTACATCAGCAAGTATTTGAAAGCTCCCGACCGGGTTCTGTATTCCTTAATTTACCCTGACACAGAACTCGGACCGCACATTACGGGACATGTGCATCTAGACAAGCGATAACGATTCGTGATACATGCGTGGGGAAGTATAGGAACATATACCACTCTAGGTAGTGTGTCCTAGACTTGGGGGCATCGTTCGACAGGTAGCACTAGTTGGACTAGGTGGCATAAAACCTGAATCCGAGAAGCGTTCAGCAGATAACGTAAACTCTAGTTAAATCTAGAAGGCACTTGGTAGAAAACCCTAGATTAAATCTAGGTAACAAATAATAAATGTATGCCTGAAGGCGATGGAAATACCGGGATTGGGATCACGTTATCGTTACTAGTTGGGACATTAGTTAGGTGGTGCAGAGATATATAAATCGGTATAACAAGGAAATAGCGAGGCGGCGAAAGTATTAGAGCATATCCAGTTTATCTTATCTTAGCATACCTTGTAACTATCTTGTGTTAATCTTGTGACCTTGCTGACCCTATCATCATGGTGTTATCTTGTATTCAGTTAATTCATGTCGTTTTGTTTTTCCAAGTTCACATGCTAGAAGTTACTGAACTTACTCAGGCTTTATGTCCGACTCTGTTTTCCTTTCGTCTTCTTTTCTTCCGTTTTGCCCCCAGGGAGTAAAGGAGGGAATAACATAGCTCAGATTTAGTTGGACCATCACTCTTTCCCAACTTGAAGATTTGTCGAAGTTTTGCTTGGATTCTCCTTTCAGATGCTATGGCTGGCTCTTACTAGAATTGGGCAATATAAATGTTGTTTTATGCTTCTTTATTTTGTAAGACAGATGATACTTTGATATTGTAAAGGAATTTTTGTACAAACTATTTTATCAATAAAGCAAATTTTATTTTCCACTGTTTAATTTCTGTCTGTCTTGTAATTTATCTGCATCTTTTACCCTAAATGCTCCACAGAACTTAGTGCATTCCCTTTGTGAATGACACTAACGGATGTGGGGTGTTACAAGTGGTATCAGAGCTGAAGTTACCAGATCAGATAAAGGATTTGAAATATTATTTTCAAAACGGTCTTTAAAGAAGCATTTTCAAGAGAAAAGATTTGTTTTAAAGACATATTCCCCAAAGCCATACGCACTATCTTCTCTTCCTCTGTTTAAATTCTTGTCTCCTTCTTTCTTGAGTCTCTGGGGCTCCTGGCTTTCTGGGAGGTAACCTCATCGAAGGGCAAAGTAGTGCCCGGCTTCCATCCATAGCCGTAGTTATTTCATCTACGGGCAGTTTTCTTTCGAAGCTTATAGGGTTTTCCGGACGATGGAGGCAGTTTTCGAGAGATTTGTCAACATGACTACACACGAAAGTGGATGAGGAGTTTGGCTAAGGAGCATAACCCTAGGATAAGGAATTCATGGATGTAGACTTAGCACACGAAGGAGGAAGAAATTATAAAACCTAAGACCAGAGGAAGTATCTTTACTAGGGTATGATAAGGTAAGAACGAGGAACAAGATTTTCAGAAGGGCAAGTACATACTTTCACCACCAAGCGTACCTAGGAGAAAGGTAGTAAAGTTCTGATGAAAGAGTCTAGTTTTGCTATTCGTACTATTTCCTTTGGTTTTAGCGCTTCGCATTAGTCCATATTTGCTTCCATAGTTGAGTCTCTGCACCATAGTACTTGTATAATAGAAAGATCCCACTAGAGTCTCAAATCCAATTGGTGGTCCGACCAGTTTATTTTTGGTTAGTAGGGATTTGAGAATAGCTATCGAGTTTGCTTATATCATCTCACGTAGATCGTCTAAATTCGGGGGAGATATTCCTTGGGTGCTTGTCTGATATTGGTTTAGGCCTTTGGGGCTTGTATTTGAGGAATGTCGAGTTCGACTAGGATGGTTTGCGTGAGAGATGAATAGTTGTGATAGACACTCTAAAAAGCACGTAGTGACCTTTCAACTCTTATAGTTATGGCATGGCGGATAAGAGGGAAACCTCTAATCATCTTAGTACATATACTTGGTACCGTGATTGACATCTGTTTATTTTGGAAATGGAGATCCGGAACTTCACAATCGTGAAGTTAAATTAGTTAATATACAATGGAGTAAAGCTCAAGAAGGCAAGATACTAGCGTCATACCCTTTCCTTGAGGGTGCATCCTTGATTTCTATGTGTAGGAGCTTTACGCATAATTGTTTCTTTCTTTCCAAAGTATATCACCTAGGTCGTATCTTCAATCCTTAGGTAGAAGCCAATGGATGTAAATATGTATTTGAAACATGTTATGGTTGGTGGTTGCAAGTGGTTCCTAATGGTTGCTTGTGGATGCATACGCATACGTATTAGGCACTAGATCAGTTCAGACGCTTTCATATTGCATTTACAGATATGTATTTGTTTGTAAATTGAACTTGATATGTTATCATATGGGTGTTGCATATGGATGAATGGCCGTGCACGCATATAGTATTTACATAACTAGGGATGCTTGCATACATGGTTGGACGCATGGTACTGACATGACTCGCATTAAGGAGGTCGACTGAATCAGTAGACCGCCTGATTTTACAGTAGATAAAGACATGTACACACACTATGCATATGAACATGAAAGCATTAGAAATATTTTAAGGACAATGAATGCCTGTGATTGAATGGTTGAGTAGATGGGTGATTGGATGGTAGGACACATTCTTCGTAAATTGAAGATTTCGGGGACGAAATCCTTTTAAGTGGGGGAGAATGTAACACCCTGTAATTCTGTAAAACTAAGATTCACGAATCAAGGCAGAATTAAAAGTTAAAATCAAAATCAAGGGAAACGGGCTGCGCCATTGCGTTCGTCTCGGAATTCTACATGAAAACAAGTCCGAGTTTGCGTAAATCGGAGTCCGTATGAGGAAGATATGGCCTCCGGAAGATTCAGCGAAGTTCATATTTCAAAACTGGTCGAGTTCGAAATTCAAAAACAGACCCAGATTGGGCAGGGTGGGAATTTTCCCGCCCAAGGCACCCAGGTCGACTGGGTAGTCGATCTGGGGCACCCAGGTCGACTGGGTAGTCGACCTGGGGGTCAACCCCCCTGCTTTTTCCTGTTTTCTGCACCTGGTTCGTTCTTATGTATTCGGACGCCATCCTGACCAGATTCGTTGACTTCTACACTATATAAACAGCCCTAGACTCCTTCTCTATTCACAATTCTTCTCTACCCTTATGCTGCAAAGATTCTTAGTGAACATGGCTTCTTCTCCTCCACTTAAAATAAATAATAAATAAAATAATATATATAAAATAAATCAAGACGAGGAGATGCTGCTCAAAGACTTTCAAGAAGAGATTCGAATCAAGATTAAAGCTTCAAGATAAGGATCAAAGGCTAACGTCGCACGAATCATAGCAACGCCATCTTTCTTTTCTAATCTAAATTTCTGTAAGTCGGTTATTTTTAGATTTGAACGTTTCTCTTTGTTCGTGACATGAAATTAAAGGAATAAAAGAATATGCCAAATCTTTCTATTCGAACCTGTGCCTATATCTTTGGACCTAATTAAGAACTGTTATGATTCGATGACCAATTAGGCATTGCCTATGACTACGAACATTGCCTATGACTATGAACATTGCCCATGACTATGAACATTACCTATGACTATGGACATTGCCTATGACTACGAACATTGCCTATGACTGTGACTATGAGGATTATTTCCTTGACTAAACCTATGCCTTTGACTAGAAAACATAAACTATTGCCTATGACATAACAAGGACATCTGTGATTAAACACCTATGATTCATGACTAGAAAAGTGTTGCTCAAGTTCTGTGATTATGAGATTGGGTCTAAACCTGATTATTTATTATGACTGTCCTTGGTTTTCTTTGGTTTTAGACCTTGGGAATTTACCTATTAAGTTAGGTCTACCCATGTTCTTGAACCTACTTTGTCTATTCTTGGTTTTAGACCTTGGGAATTTACCTATTAAGTTAGGTCTACCCATGTTCTTGAACCTTCGTCGTTATCCAAAACCATTTTATGCCAGTTGTTATATCTATCCCTTTCATAGCAATCTTTGGTTCATTCCCTATTTGCTACGAATCTAGATTTATCTATAATATAGATTGAAACACGATTATACGAACGGTGGGTATGCGATTTGGGGCAAAATATGAAATTTACTAAAACATAGTTATAAACTTGGAAATTGGCATAAATTGGGAACATGTATTATGGCATGTTCATAGAAATGCAAAAGGGATAAATTTGGCAGGAATTATAATTTGAATCTAGTATTGACTTGTAAATCTAGCATTTACATGAATAGTGAACTAGAGTAATAAGTCTAGTTTGACGTGAATTAGAATGTTGAATCGGAATTGGATAAGCTAATTTGGCATGGTAAGTATATTGGCATAAATGTGAAATTGGCCATAATTGGGAATAACTGTCAGGTTTAGCAAAATCATGGTTAGTGACACTTAATTTGGTATAGTTTACATACCAAAAATCATAAATATGATTTAGAGGGGGAAATGGGCCATAGAAATAAATGTAGACAATTTATATTAAAAGAGTAATTAGGAAATAAGTAAATTAGGAATAATTTACTTATAAAATTTGTCCTAAATGAGAAAATGTAAATTTAGACAAATTAAAGGTTTCTTAATGACATCTCTTTTAATAATACACCAGAAAGTTCTAGGGTGACAGAGAGGATAGTGTCTAGGCTTGGGTTTGGAAAAGACAAGTTTCCTGCTCTCCCTGGCTATCCCTAACTGATCCGACGGACGGGATGGTTACTTTCAAAACCTGATTTGAAAATTAGTCAAAACCCTTTGAACTAGAAAACACGAATACGCCTAACCCGAGGTTAGACTGCGTTGCGATGTAAATCTGCCCGGAACCAACCGACACATCCAGTAGTCGCAACAATATCTATCTAATGTGAGTGGTCATGGCTTTAATCTATTTAATTAAAGCTAGAACAAGAATAGTAGGGTTAAGTTCACTAAGACACTTAACCAATTCAACATGATAACCAGACTGGTGGGTGGGGTTAGGGCCATACAGTTAATCTAGAATGGAGGGTTAAGTCCATAGAAACCCTTAACCAATTTAACACAGTTAAGCTAGGATGGGAGGGCTAAGTCCATAGGGACACTTAACCAACTTCACATGGTAACAAGACAAGATTTGTAGGGGTTAAGTAACTAAGGAAACACTTAGCCAAATTAACATGTTAACTAGACTAGAGGTTGGGGTTAAGCAAAGTTTAACACACTTAGCCAATTTGACATGTAGCTGAGCTAGACCGTTGGGTTAAGTAACTTGAACACTTAACCATCAGATTGTGATAAAAGAATATGGTTAAGTCTAAAACGTGAAGGGATAATACTTAACCATTAATAACATGTTAGTTAAAACAGACGGGCAAGGTTAAGTTAAAAAGGAACACTTAACCAATACAAGGTGAATGGGTAGGGTTAAGTATTAAGAAATACTTAACCAATATAACTTGGTTTGTGATGGGGTTAAGTCAGCATGAATTACTGATAACACTTAACCAGTTTAACAGGATTAATGAAGGGGGTTAAGTTAGCTTGAATTGACTAATGACACTTAACCAATCCAAATTGACGGGAAAGAGAACTAAGTAGTAAACCTTAGTTAAGAAAACAACGATTCTGGAAACTAAGTGGTAAATCTTAGTTAGTAAAATTAAGTAGTAATTCTTAGTATAACACGGGAAGGAGCGAATGTCCGTCTGAGTAAAAAGGATGCTCCAACGAATTGGGTTACGAAGCCCGTGGCTTCGAGGGGACGTGAGGGTACTCTTGGTATCCCTCTGTGAGGCTGTAGATGATCCTCCTGGGCTCACAGAGGTTAAGGTCTGCGTAGAAGAACCAGGGGTATGCCTTGGTTGCAATATATGGCAACCTAAAGACTAGGATGGACCGGCGTGATTCGGCGAGAAAACGGTAGCCTTGTGATAATAACTCGTCTCTACCATCCACCTTCAGTCAATCGAGGTATGTGAAGCGGAAAGGTGGAGAACTCCAAAAGACCATATACTTGCTATCTAGTTATGGGTGAGGATGGCCATAGGATAGTGGGGCACCGGGGGCCGGCATATAGTTCTCATTTTCAGGGTGTGCCTTTCATAAGTTGAGGGAGGGGTCAAGTGGGACCATAGCCATTGGAACAAAAACAGACCTTAGTATCTACATCAGCAGATATCTGAAAGCTCCCGACCGAGTTCTGTATTCCTTGATTTGCCCTGACACAGGACTCGGACCGCACATTACGGGACATGTGCATCTAGACAAGCGATAACGATTCGCGATACATGCTTGGGGAAGTATAGGAACGTATACCACTCTAGGTAGTGTGTCCTAGACTTGGGGGCATCGTTCGACAGGTAGCACTAGTTGGACTAGGTGGCATAAACCCTGAATCCGAGAAGCGTTCAGCAGATAACGTAAACTCTAGTTAAATCTAGAAGGCACTTGGTAGAAAACCCTAGATTAAGTCTAGGTAACAAATAATAAATGTATGCCTGAAGGCGATGGAAAATACCGGGATTGGGATCACGTTATCGTTACTAGTTGGGACATTAGTTAGATGGTGCAGAGATATAGAAATCGGTATAACAAGGAAATAGCGAGGCGGCGAAAGTATTAGAGCATATCCAGTTTATCTTATCTTAGCATGCCTTGTAACTATCTTGTGTTAATCTTGTGACTATGCTGACCCTATCATCATGGTGTTATCTTGTATTCAGTTAATTCATGTCGTTTTGTTTTTCCAAGTTCACATGCTAGAAGTTACTGAACTTACTCAGGCTTTATGTCTGACTCTGTTTTCCTTTCGTCTTCTTTTCTTCCGTTCCCCCTGGTAGTAAAGGAGGGAATAGCATAGCTCAGATTTAGTTGGACCATCACTCTTTCCCAGCTTGAAGATTTTTCGAAGTTTTGCTTGGATTCTCCTTCCAGATGCTATGGCTGGCTCTTGCTAGAATTGGGGAATATAAATGTTGTTTTATGCTTCTTTATTTTGTAAGACAGATGATACTCTGATATTGTAAAGAAATCTTTGTACAAACTATTTTATCAATAAAGCAAAGTTTTATTTTCCGCTGTTTAATTTCTGTCTGTCTCGTAATTTATCTGCATCTTTTACCATAAATGCTCCACAGAACTTAGTGCATTCCCTTTGTGAGTGACACTAACGGATGTGGGGTGTTACATGATGACATCAAACGTGTACTGCAAGGAGTACACGAAGGTGAGTGTGGGGATCACACCGGGGGCCAAACCCTAGCAAAGAAAATGATGCGGTATGGATATTTCTGGCCTACCGTGAATAAAGACGCGGTTGATTATTCACGACGCTACGACAGATGTCAAAGATTCGCCAAAATTACCAGAGCACCTCCGACTCAGCTCAAGTCGATGGTAAGCCCATGGCCGTTTTCCATATGGGGAATTGATATTGTTGGAGTGTTACCTATTGCCAAAGGGGGAGCAAAGTACGCGATCGTCGCCGTGGACTATTTCACGAAATGGGTGGAAGCTGAACCTTTAACAACGATCACGGTAAGGAAGGTGATTAGTTTTGTGGTCAGAAACATTATCTGTTGATTTGGGATACTGAAGACCATCATAACTGATAATGGGACATAATTCGACAGCATCGAATTCAGAAACTTCTGCCAGAAGTACAAGATTGACAAACGATACACTTCCGTAGCTCACTCGCAGTCAAATGGCCAAGTCGAAGCAATAAACAAGGTCATTAAATCTATTCTGAAGAAGCGGTTGGAGCGGCCAAAGCCAAGTGGGTAGATGAGCTACCACTAGCTTTGTGGGCCTACATAACAACATTCAAGACGGCCACTGGCCATACACCTTTTTCACTCTCCTTTGGGTCAGAAGCAGTGATCCCGGTGGAGCTAGAAGTCCCTTCTCATCGAGTAGCATACTATAACCCGATGATGAATAGAACACTCCTCCTAGAGTCTCTTGATATGGTTGAATAAAAAAGAGACGAAGCAGACTTGCGCGCCTCAAGACATCGAAATCAAGTGGTACGTTATTATGACCGAAAGGTTCGTTTCAAAATCTTTGAGCCAAGAGACTTAGTATTGAAACGAGTCTTCCCACCTTCAACCCAATTGGGTCCAAAATGGGAAGGACCATACGCCATCCAACGGAAGCTTGATACAGGAGCATTCAAGCTAACGACCGTGGACGGTGAAGAGATTCCCAGAGCATGGAATGCTCAGCATTTGCGACGATACCTGAGCTGAATATGAAATGTCTACCTATTTTTGTTTTTATAAGCTATGTAAAAAGGCACGACTTGCCTTAAAAAGTCTGTTTATATGAACAAAGGATTATGAAGTGGATGTAGGCTACGACTTAGTTGAACCACTATAAAAATATCGTGTGTCATTTACATTCCTGCATTATTTATATCTTCAACAACTATTCTGTCTCAATCATGAAATATTAAATTAAATCTGAAAAATTGGAGATAACCTATGTGAAGGAACAAACAAAATGACCGCTTGCATGATAAAATGCAAAAGAATGGGAAGATGGCATTCTTAACTCTAACTCTCATGAATTGAGCGAGAGTATAAAGGACGGGAAGACGACGTCCCTTGAGGCGTGAAGGTGCACCCCGATAAGAGACCGCCTCAATAATACTCTAACTTGGTTATGAGACATGAGAGTATAAAGATGTAAAAAAGAACAAGCATCAATGACAAAAGGAATATGGCCCAGCCGGAGAATCAGGAGCAATTGGATTTTGAATTTAATCAATCTTGAATAATTCTAACTCAGTTATCCAAGATTGATTGGGGGCATATATGTGTACACACGTTCCCCTTAACAATGACTTTATTATATAACTGTAATATGACATGCTGTCCATTTGCATTTTTACTTAAGTGCTAAACTTACAACTATCATATATTGCAGGAAATAAACTATTTTATTTACAAACACGTAGGTTTATATAGGGAAATCAAGCAAAAGATACGAGGGTTGCACTCGCTGCAACAATATCGGACCAATAGAATATCAAAATAACAAACAAGGCACATTATCACTTGGTGTTCGGAGTAGACTTGGACTTCTTGGCAGCCTTAACAGCCTTAAAAGCTTTTTTAGCTTCCTTTTCGGCATCATACATGAGGCGCTTTAATTTCTTCTTTTCCGTGATTGAGGTTCCAGAGTCGATAGACTTCTTCCCCGAAGTCTGAGTGCTGGGATCATGAGAAGATTTTTTAGCAAGCTCCTCTGTAATTGACCTAGTTGAAAGCTTAACAACTAACCTCGATCCAGCATCCACCACTGCAAGGGGCTTAAGGCTTTCAGGGTCTACCTCCTTGACTTTTAGCTGCATACGCTTGTGTTGTTTGGCTTTCATTTCAGCCAGAATCTCGTCATTGGCATTATTTGGGTCCCCAATTATAGAAACATCAGGATCTTCTTCGTGCCCATCATTACCATCATCATCTTTCAGAGCGTCTGTCATTTCATCATCATGAGAAGCGTCAACATTAGGTGGCATGGGAGTTTTATTAATAGCCTCCTCTTTTTTACCTTCAGCTCCCCTTCCGGACTCAACAATGGTAACCTTATCCTATTCTCCCTGAGTATTTTCCACAGATGTTTCCCCAGTGGTGGTTCCCCGATGCTAATCAGCCTTCTTGGTCGGTTCAACACCTACAGAATGAGAAGCAACAGCTTAGGAGAAACTAAAGTATCCTCTATCGATTGCCCAATGATATGACGAAAGGTGGAGACTGCCTTGGCAAATTGGGGTGAAAAAGTGGGAATACCTTCCGATGATTTCTCAACAACTGAGGCGGATACTGTCTCTGATGCTGATTCGGGTATAGGAGATAAAAGAGGCACCTTGGGAATTCTCGGATTCTCAGGATCATATTCCTCTACCCCAGTTGCTTCGACGATAACAGAAGATGAGCCAACTTCAGGGATATTCTTTCCTTTGGCTTGACGCTTTTCCTCCTCCATAGCAGCAGCAATAAGGCGACGTCCTTCGGCTAGGCGTGCCGGTTCATCACCTTTCAAATACTTCTCCTTGAGTTTATCTTCATCAACAAAGTCTAACTTAAATTCATCTTTTTTCCACTCGATGATTTGATTCCACACATGGACTAAGGTAGTTGGATAGTCTTCGATCCAAGAGATGTTTCGGCGACGGATTATGTGCCCGAAGAATTCAATCATCAGTTCACTGAAACCACGCAATTATTTTTGAACCTATAATAGCTGTTTATGAGTCTCTTCGGCGGACTTGATAGCATTATCCACATTCCCCTCAGCTAGGGCAGCTCTAGTCTCAGCTTCCATTAACTTGGACTCCAAATCAACATTCCATTTCTCTAACTCGGTGTTGTTCCTCGCTAACTCGGCCTTTTCTTATTCAAGAGCACTGTAGGCTAGCTGCACCTTGTCACTTTCTGACTTAGCATTTTCAGCTTGTTTCTTCAATTCTAAACGCTCTTGACTGTGAGATTCCAATATGTCATGATAACGCTTTTGCAATTCTTCGAATTGCTTTTTGAAATTATTGGCATCTCATTGAGCAATGGCAAGTTGACTCTGTGTATCTTCCAAGTCTTTTTCTAGATTTTTCAAAGCATTCTCATCAGAATCTGCAACTTTCTTCATTGCATCGACATCTGTGATCAAGTTCCGAATGATTCTGGAAAGATTGCATGAATACTTGTGCATCTCTAAGTATTGTTTCTCTACTGCATCAATCTTTGCCTTGGCCTCATCTGCCCACTTTGAAGAAATAGGCTCGAGTGCAGGTAAGAAAGTTAAATTCTCAAAGTAATGATCTGGGAACTGCTTCTCCAAATAATCCAGCTTCGTTTTGGAATCAGAGTCCAGTGGTGGGGTCTGCAACACGATAGTTCAAAATGTTTCCGCTTAGCAAGGATGACGGCTGCATCGCCTTTTTCAGATCGCTTCTCAAAAGTTTTGTGCTTGTCTCGCGGATCAGTGTGCTTTGGTGGACTTTTTTCTCGATTATATTTATCTTGGGAGGATTAGTGTGCTTTGGTGGACTTTTTTCTCGATTATATTTATCTTGGGGAGAAATTTGGTCTTTGGATTGTGATGTGTCCCCCCCCCCACGACGACTTTGGTAGCTCTTATGTCTATACGGACCCGACCAAACAGGAGAACGAGAACGTGAAGCGTGAGGTCGATGAGAATCATGAGGCCTTCTGTCATCTCTGCCCCGGCTCTCACGGTGATCATGCTCAGTGTCAGAAGGAGGTCTAGACATGCTATGGCGAATCTTCCTGATATCATAGTAAGGGCGTGACATTGTACCTGCATAAAAATATAGGTGGAATTCAGAATCGACGTTCACATAAAACATAAGTGTTGTGACGTGCGGTGCTAATGTGTTATGTGCATCCTAAGTGACGTTCCCCCCTAACAAACCCGAGCCTGAAGCCTAACAGGCATGAGTAGGCTCTTAGGTCTTCACGGGAGTAGTCTCTTCTGAAGAAGTGAAGGTTAAAGGATTCGTTCCGAAGTCCTCTGAAGTATAAATAGTTTCAGGCAGGGGAAGTTTTCCTAAACCCTTAAACGTAGAATCGTCGGTAGTAGGAGCATCTCCTTGAGAAGCATCTACTGACAACTCTTTAGGGGATGTTGGCTTTTTAGGAGAGATGGCTTCATCAGGAACAGTATACCCTTCTCTGTACTTCGCAACTATGTTGGCTAATTCATCGTCTTGAGTTGAAGACGGAGAGGGAGGAGTCCTAAGAGGTATTGTTAGACCTTTTGAGCCCTCACCTGTATCAGGGATAATGTCAACTGGGGGTATGTACACATACGGACCTGTCCCATGACCTATGCTACGAGTAATAGATAGTAACCCGTGACGATGGAGATACTCATCCTTAAGGACAACATCAATGGTCAAGAACTTTTGGTCACCATTGAGCAGCCGATGCAAACGATCAAAGTATAATTGACCCGATATTTGCATTGGGTTGTCAACTGCGAATGAAAATAAAAACAAGTTAATATGTTGGCATAAACATTCAAAAACCAAATCTAGGAAGTTGGCATTTTCTTGATTTGGTCCATCTCCAGGCGCACCCCGGTTGCTGTCTGATATAAAACCATTCAGGTTTTGAGTCGCCAGCCTTGCTGCTAAATGGAACGGTGATAATTTTTCTTTTTCGGACTGATTCAAAGTATGAGAAGGAGGGAGTCTCTTGAGTCCGATGTTTGAAATTATAAAAGAAGTGGATGTCATCGAAGGTAGGCTCTATGCCTAGAATCTCTTTGTATGCTGTATACAAGGTGTATAGATAAGCATAAGAGTTGGGATGCAACTGCATGGAGGCAATCCACATCTATCTCAGAAAATCGACGGCAAAAGGTGGAAACAGAGGTATCGCCCCAACTAGACACATTAATCGAGTGGTAGCCATAAATCCTTCCGGTGGATTGTGGGGGCGATCTGTTTTCGAAGGCAACTTAGTATCTCTTCTTAGTATCCCATGCTTTAGACATATTCGGGCAAGTCTATCATCATCGATCGTCGACTCAACATAATCTTTGACTAACTCCAATATAGTAGCGGTTTCAAACTCATCGGGGGTGCGATCGTCTCCAACCTCTCCTTCCTCTTCTTCACCTAGAGAAACATCACCCTCGGAAGATACTTCACTATTGTGGGCTTCCATATCATAGTCTAGGCCCTTGCTGTCCCATTCTGGATCTGAGGTAGGAGACACATCCCTGATAAGTGGATTTTCAGCCGATCCAGCAACATCTTTTTTGTTTGCTAATCTAAGCGAACGTCTTTCTGCCATGGTCGCTAAACTATCGAAGAAGCAATAATACAAGTTAGAGTAAAATAAACCGAATCCCCCGTGCAAGTGTGTGAACTAAAGTGTGTACGATGTGTGCAGAAGATGTAAAGTAAACATATGAGAGCGTAATGCAAAGGTTCGATGAACCAGTAATGTTCGAAATAGTTCTTGATGTTCGTTTATGTTTGTAAGGCGCTATCCTAACTGTTCTTTAAGTTGAAGGTTATGTCGAGTATTGATTTGGCCAGTTGAGCAAATTCTTGTGCATTGAGTAGGACTGCTTCAGTTCGGATGTAAGTGTTGGGATCAGATCGGGGGGAGCCATGTTTTGGTCTAAAGCAAACGTTCGCAACTAGCCATGTTTTGGTTTTGACCCGATCCGGTCATAGGAACCTCTTCCCCTTTCCTTCACTCTAACCTTTCTCCACCCGAACCGATCCCAGCTCCTCTCTTTCTCTTTTTCTTCTCCATTTTCCATCTCGCTCAACCAACACCGAACCCAACTCCATCTCAAAAACCCCGATTGAGAGCAAGCACTTATGTGCCCAAATATCCAATAATGGATCCTAATCCCATCTCCCGACGCCTCAAGGTGATAATGGAGTCACCAACGACGACGGCGAGGGAGGGGGAGGCCGTGGCGTCGAAGCCGAGCAAAAGCCATAATCAAACCATTCAAATTGACCACAAATACTAGCTAAAATCGATTATTACAAGGATAATCAAAGTTTTAAACCTACTTACGATTTTGATTTGAAGATTAACAAGAAGGATTTTTGGAGTTTTTAAGAGTTAGGGTTTTGTCCAAAATCTGGTAAGTGAAGGCAATAAAAGAAATGAAAGAAAGAAAGAGAAGAGGTAGCGAGTTTATACATAAATATCGTGGCACTTTGTATTCCCATCCTTTCACCCCGTTTCGGACCGGAGTTTAGGCCCATGAATGTGCTCTGGCCTGTTCGGGTCGGAATTCGAACCGAAAGGAATCTTACACATCGAAGTGGTATGTAAATCAAATTCGAAGGAAAATAAAGAAAATTTTTACCTGGAGGAACTGCTGGACATCAAGAAGAGTTCTTAAATTTGTTTAAAAATGAGGAAGGTAATTCATATGCGTCATGGTGTATATATAGACGGTAAGAGACACGGTTTTATGAAGCAACACGTCCCTGTGAATGAACGGAGGTGACTATTTAACGATTCAATGAACAGACCATGTCAAGGCACGCTCCATCTTTGATATAAGCATCCCTTGAGGGGGCAAAATGTTAGCCTACTTTGTGAACTAGGCTACACAAAGTTAAAGAGTCAAACAATGAAGAGCACCCTGCCAGATAATCGGATCGGATCGGGTTTCCTTGGGCAGAGACAGATCAACACAAAGCAGAAGGTGAAGGAAAATAAGCCGGACCGCATCAGAAGGAATGGAGCTGATTCGAACCCCATACACAAACATATCCGATCCGATCCCAGAGTCACAACGGCTTCCACCCCATGTTTTCCTTAATACTCGAGACGGTTACGCACACGATCTACCCACGTTTGCCACTAACCTGGTGTACTGTCACCATCAGATTCCATCCGAACCCGATTGTGGCGGGATTGATGCCACGTGGATCCGAACCGATCCCACTCCAGGGGAATTTTCCACCTATAAATACAACATCAAGAGGCATTTGGAAGGGTCTTTTGGCATTTTCAGAACTCAAACTTCTTTGCAATCCGAATTCTATCATCTTTTTCAGACTACAATCATCTTTCAAACAATATTTTAGATAATCTTGAGTGAATTAATGTATTGTATAAGTGAAAGAGAGTGAAGATCATCATTGTACTTGGATTTGAATTATCAATTCGAAGAGTAGAAAGTGGACGTAGGTTACTTAACGCCGAACCACTATAAATTGTGTGTTCTCTTCGTTTTAGATTTTATTTCATTAGAATCATTATAGTTTGGGTGTTAGAGCCATAGTTGGATCTAACAATAATTAACGAGAGTAATCAACAATCCCTTTGTATTATATATTGTCTAATTCCACGTTAAAATAATATGTTTTTCTTAATTAATTAAGTATACTTCATCTCAATTAAACTATTTTGTATTTAACATGTCACTTATTATTTATGATTAAATATAACTTATTATTTGTGTCGGGCTTTGTTGACGGAAGACTCCTTTCTGCTTATAGTGATCTGTTACCCGTTCACCGCCAGCCTGTTTCGGTGCTTTTATTTTGGTAGTAACAACTATATCGTCATATATAGTATGATGAAATCCACTAACAACTCACATTAAACTATTGTCTGATTCAATGTTCCACACTTTGCTTCTTATTATCATGGTTACTCTTAAATGAGTAGACTAGATAGCAAGCCTAACATGATGCAGTAGTTTCACAAAGGACGATTTGGATCAAGCTATCTCATATTATGTGTGGTATTTTATGCTTATTCTGGTTTGCAACACAATGGAGCCTTAACAATGCTTACTTACTTATATTATTAAGAGACAATTACTTGATTTTATTCTTGCTTGACATAAACCTTGTTACTTTAATGTATCAAATTGTGGATATGCGCTTTTGTTTTTAGTTCACCTAGTATTATTGTCTCCTCGGTTACATATAAATACATAAATACATGCATACATATATAAATATATATAGTTTCATACGCTGTGACATATACGATATATTTAGTAATGTTTCAACTTATTCACAACCTTGGATCATTGTCCTACATTGACCGCACATGTTAGCAGCAAATTATTTAATTATAATAAGTGATGGTGGTGTAGGGTAATCCAAAAATATATGCACATTATCATGATGAACCGAATGACTTCAAAGAATGTGCTTTTCAATTAAATAAGGACATAAGTAGAGGGCTTGCCCAAACGTGGTGGAAGAGAAAGATTTCTATTATTAGTGTTTTCAGTAATAACATTCTATTTAATATGTAACATCTAGTGGAAGAAATAATGTTGCATTTCCCTTGATGTTATAAAGGCAGTACCAAGACATTTCTCTAAATTTTATTATAAGTCCAAGTAGCATTTCATAAATGCTTTTTAAAGATCTATTACATTGCTTGTAAGAATGCTACCATAAAGCAGCATATAATAGCATTGTTGCAATCTCTACCATATATAGATGATAGTTTTAATACAATTGATGTTAGAAATAGAGGCGATAGTGCTAATTAGAACACTATAGTAATAGCTTATAAAAGCACTCTTGTGTATGTATGAATATTTCAATATTTGCTATTACAAGGGATTAGTTAATGTTCTTCTTTATGCTATTAACAATACGATGAAGTTTAGACTTTGGTATTAATTGTCTTGGCAATTGATATTTTTCCTTCCTTGGTTCAAAATATCTTTTTGATCCCAAATATTTTACAATTAAATTATTAAAAAGTAAAAAAAATCGAGTCTATCTTTAATATCCATTTTGACACTTTATTGCATTATTAAAGATGGGAATTTTTGATCTAACATCCTTATTAATGTTCTAATTTTGTGATAATCATTAGAATTTTAGATTATCCTAAAATTTTTAACCCTTTTCAGACTAAAATTTTGAAAGAACGGTGTAAATGTGTGGAATTTTCATGTTTATATATGGTTCAGCAATGGTTTCGATCTCTATAAATTGTATATTTTTTTATTGAAAATGACCATATTTGTAAAAATGTTTGAATTCAGCAAATGTTGATGTGAAAAAAGGTCAATGTCTTTGGCATAATTGGGGATATTACATAATGTTATTCATTTTTAATCTTAGGTTACAACCAAAGAAATTAATAACTTAAATGTCTTAGATATCACATAAATACCATACGTGTAACCTTGAAATCATTTCGAACTAATTAATGTCTAGTTTTAGAATTACTAATCACTTAAGGTACAAGCAAATACATGTTCCTCATACACAAATTAGCTTAAAACAATGTTTAAAGGTTCTGTTCTCAAATTTTTAAACCAATAATAAACATTTCATCCACATGTGGACTAAACCATGAAATATGTGTATTAAGTTTGGTGTATAATAAGAACTGTTTTTTCATATGTAATAGTACAATAAAGAACACAAATACCGTATTGCTTTTCATTTCTTATTTAAATCAAAATAAACATACAATAGCCATTCAATGTTAGCATGATATTCTATATGAGGACTATGTTAAAAACTGTAAATGAATGTGGGGAAATCACTACATTCATTTTTGAGCTTGCATTCATAAGATTCTTCTTCTTTGGTACTACCTGAAAGATCGAAAGAAAAAAGTGTTAGTGCTCAGTTTTTATTTATATAATTCTATATGTACGAGTGTCTATTCGTGCGTGTTTTGTATACTAATATATCATGTTACCTTGTTTGGCTCCTGAATAGTATTCTCATCCATTGGATTAGGAGATGATAGCACGATCATGTCTGATTGTTGTGAATTTATAGTGCTACCTAAGCCTGATATTGATATATCCAGATTCACCATGTCATTTCCAAAATTTACAACCTATTGGAAATGATGTATTTTCCAATTAGTCAAAGGATAAAAATATATAACCAAGAATAATTTTCAAAAATGTACATATAATGTACATAAATCAGGAAGAGCTTCATTTTATTTTGAGTACATTGATTGATAACATTTGAGCTGCCACCAATAGAAAGTATGAAATATTTAAAAAGAATAAGAAATTCTAATATAATTACTTACCTTTAGTTTCAATATATCATTATTACGAGTAGGAATGGCAATGGGGCGGGTCTCGGGTATAAACCCGGTAGACCCGCCCCTGTTTTGACCCATCAAAACCCGCCCCATCGGGTTAGCGGGGCGGGTAGACCCGGACCCGGTTCAAAGTTGTTCGGGTCATGGGGCGGGTATGGGGCTTGGTCAACCCGCCCCAACCCGACCCGCAGCTATAATATAGACCGGTCAAAATATATATTACGGCGTCCTTTTTCCCGAATTTTAATTTCACAACACTCCTTCTCAGCGGCCAGCACCTCAAAAAGTCAAAACAAAACCCTATTACTTCAATTTCACTTTTTATCTCGTGAGTAGTACGGCACGCACTTAGGTCTTCAACTCTCCATCTTCAGAATTTCCTTTTCCTTCACAGACGCAGAATTCCCTCTTCCTTCACAGACGCAAATCTCGCTTCTTCCTGACTCTCTGATCTTCCCACGTCGAACCGAATTTGATAGATTCCATTACGAAGTCAGATTTTCGTGTACGATCGTAAGTTTCCTTCCGAATTTGTTAATTTTTTATGCTGGTGTACAATTTGACTGTTAATAATTTAGGGTTTTAACATAAATCTTGAAATTATCTCTTTTATCTTACTGTTTACCACTTACCAGATTATAATGACTGAATATAGGACGCGATTAGCTTTTGTTAGATCCTTGATTTTTTTGAATAAGATGTACTGTTAAACAATAAAAAGAACATCTTAGCAGCCTAGTTTATTATTGTGGTTTGAATATGTTTGTTGGGTATGTTTTAGCATGTTTTATCAACTGATTCATTTTGTTGTAGCCTGCAAATACAGTTGAGTGTAAATGAGAATTTTGTTTATAGACTGGAGGATGAAAAACCAAAAATTGTTTGGGAATATGAATATAATTTAGAACACAATCCCTGTTTCAATTAAAATGTGAAGCTTTGTCAATTTACATTTTTTTTCCTTTTAAAATTTGATTTTGTGACTAGTTATATTTATTTCCCAAGTTTTTACCTGTTGTAGATATGCTTCAGCAGTAAATTTTAGTATGGCGTAATCACAACAAACTGATGTAAACATTTATTTATCTTACAAATTTGCAGGAAAATGGATCAAAACAATGAAAATCCAACTCCACCTAATATAGAAGGTTCTGCAACAGGTGGTTCTAGTTCGATTCAGTCAAATACAGTACAGGAAAATATTGCCAATGATAAAGATGGTAAAGATGAAAGAAATGACACCGAAGAAGCAAACAATGGCGAGAATAAAAAAGGTGGAAGGAAAGAATCAGAAGCTTGGAAACATTTTGATCGAGTAGTAATCAATGGTGAAAAGAAAGCGAAGTGTAAGTATTGTAAGAAGGTGTATGTGGCTAGGGCTAGTGATGGTACAACACACCTTTTGAAGCATAACAACAAATGACATGGAAAGGCACAAGTAGACATGCGTCAATTTGCATTAAAGAACGCTAGAAGTTCAGATGGAAAGGTACATATTTCTAATTATGTGTTTGACCAAGAAAAAGCAAGATCTGATCCTGCTCGAATGATTATAATGCACGAATACCCACTTTCCATTGTCGATCATATTGGGTTTATCACGTTTTGTCAAAGCCTTCAACCGGTATTTTCACTTGTATCAAGAAATACAATAAAAGGTGATATTACAAAAATTTACGATGTCGAAAAAGCTTCTTTGATGAAAGTATTAGATAAAAACAAGACTAGAATAGCTGTTACAAGTGACATGTGGACTTCTAGCAACCAAAAGAAGGGGTATATGGTAATTACCGCTCATTTTATCGATGATTCGTGGACATTACAAAGTCGAATCATGAGGTAAATAGTAATTTTTAATTATCACTTAGTATATATATCTTGTATGCTTAATTTTTGTTACGCCTAATGCACCATAATATTTTCTTGTATTCATAGGTTCACATATGTACCATGTCCACATACGAGTGATGTGTTAGCAGATTGTTTACTTAATTGCTTCTTGGATTGGAACATTAATAGAAAATTATCAACCATCACTCTTGATAATTGCTCAACCAATGACAAGGTAATGGATATTTTGAAGGATAGACTTAGGAAAAGTTCCCTTATATTGAATGGTGACATGATGCATATGAGATGTTGTGCGCATATCTTAAATTTGGTTGTCCAAGATAGATTAAGTGTCATAAATGAGCAAATAGCTAAAATTCGTGATAGTGTGTCCTTTCGGACAGCAACGCCTAAAAGGCTTGAAAGGTTTGAGATAGCCGCTAAGCAATTAGAAATTTCTTGCTCTAAGAAGTTGGTGCTTGATTGTAAGACTAGATGGAACTCAACTTATAACATGCTTGCCGTTGCATTAGTTTTTAAAGATGTTTTCCCACGCCTACTACAACGTGAAACACTTTATAAATGTTTGCCTAATGAGACAGATTGGGATTTGGCTAAAGAGATTTGTGATAAGTTGAAGGTTTTTTATAATGTGACCAAATTGTTTTCGGGAACTCAATATCCTACTGCCAACCTTTATTTTCGTCACATATGTGAAATTAGATTGGCATTATCTAAATGGTTAGCTTCTGATACTCTAGTTGTTAGGGAAATGGCAAGCAATATGGTTACAAAATTTGAGAAATATTGGAGAATGATACATGGTATCATGGGAATTGCAGCAGTCTTTGATCCTAGATATAAATTTGAGTTATTGGAGTTTTATTTTGTTGATATTTTTGGTGAAAATGCAGAAGAAGAAGTTAACAAGATCTGCATGCTTTGTTATGATTTGTTGAATGAGTACGAACAAAAAGAGAAAATGGTTTCAAGGTCCAGTGAAAGTGGCTCATCTTCTTCCTCTCATCCACAAGCAATACAATTGAGTTCCATGGACGAGAGTCTTCAAAGATTTGATGAATTTTTAAATAGAAAAATATCCAAGGCAAGCACTAAATCGGAGTTGGATCGATATTTGGAGGAGCCTATGATGCCAATACATGATAATTTTGATGTTCTAGCTTGGTGGAAAACTACCGGTATTAGATACCCAATAATGCAAATGATTGCCAACGATATTTATGCAATACCAATTTCGACTGTTCCATCGGAATCTGCATTTAGTACTAGTGGTCGACTTATTAGCCCCCATAGAAGTAGATTGCATCCGAGGACGTTAGAGGCATTAATGTGTTGTCAAAGTTGGTTAACAGTCGACTCTTCCAAAGGTGGACTTATTTCAACCATGGATAATGACGTAGACAGTGATGATGTATGCATTTTTTGTTATATATACATGAGTAAATAAATTTTGAAGAAATTTTGAGTATGTTTCTTTTTTTGTATAGGATGATCAAGGAGTTGATTCATTATGATTTATTGGCTTGGTTCATACTTGCATGCTTTAGAAAGGTATGTGACTTAATTTCATTAAAATTATTCAGTTTACTTTTATTTTCACATATGGTATAGCCACTCACTAGTCAGTGCAACAGATTTTATACTCCATTCCAGCAGATTTAATCTCATATATTTAAGCTTTGGCAGTAGATTAAATCTCATATATTAAACTATGATGATAGAACAATGGCATTTCGGAAACTGGGTACATGATGCTATGAAAGCTCTCAATTATTAACCTTGATAATCAAACTGGATATACTTCTTACTAAGTTCTTAGGATTTTATATTAAATATTGATTTTTTTGTTTTGTTTTAAAATATAAACTGAGAAAAGGCTATAGAGCACCCTAATATCTCCTCAATTCTAGTTTGAACATTAGTTTATATATATACATTCGAGGCTACCAATGGCTAAAAAATGTTGATATTTTCAGTTGTATAAATATTTTACTTGAATGTATAAATATTATTACTATAATTGTGTATGTACTAGTGTTGTTGAAGTTTATTTTTGACACATGAAAATCTATAAATATATAAATGATACCCAATAACAATCAAGCTTATGTAAATTTAATATATACCCAAGTAGCAAATTTAACCTTTTTCCTATCTAGATTTGTACTTTTTCTCCTCTTGATTGGTATTTGGAGAATCTGGACGAAATTTTGAAGTCCAGGAATCCTACTTGCTCTATTTACAAAGGTAATTTCGATAAGAAATTAAGTGAATGAGCATTGACTGGTAATCTTATTTGAGGAGTTTTCATAAAGAAACAAATCGGTTAAAGATAGGCTCGTCAATGGAAATTTTAAGATGTGAATTTGTATAGAAAATTGATTTCAAACATCATCATCCGTGGATATAAATTATAAACCTGATATTGATATAGACTGTCCAATGACAATTAATGAGTATAAAATGCGAGTGCAGCATATGTCTAACAGTTATATATCTTTGAAGAACCTCAACATAGGAAATATAGCATCAGGTTGCGTGTTCTTTCTCTAGGCTATGCGCATGAAACTACATTTGCTTTCGCTAAGAAGAGAATATAGTAAACTAAAGAAAAGAGCTAACTGAGTACCGTATTAGAAAATAATATTATGAATTTTCTAATTTACATCTGAATGGATTGGACTAAATCTAAATGAAACATTCAAGTAGATATCTAATTTACGGTACACACACATACGTTAGACAATTTAGGCTAGCTATTATTACTATTATATACACGCACATGCTATGATTTCAAAGCACAAGGGTAATTATACATTAAGATTATCAGCGAAGTGTGCGCCAAAAATATCTTCATTTTTTTGTTAAATGGCGTTGACATATATATATTGGTATATTGACTATCTCGAAGCAAGTTGTGACTTACCCTTGGCCTCTCAAGATCAGCACAGAAGTAAGCAATATGTTCAATAGTTATATATCTTTGAAGAACCTCAACATAATAACAATAGCATCAGTTTTTGTGTTCATATCTCTGAGCTGCGCATATGAAACTACATTTGTTTTGAATGTAAAGAAAATATATAAAACTAAAGAAAAGAGCTAATGGAGTACAATATTAAAAAAGAGCATTGTTATTCTCTAATTCAGACCAAATGCGAGTGCAACATGAACTTGTTTTGGCTCCTAAGATTTTTGAATTACAAGTAATATAAAATAATGATAGAAAGAAGTACTGCTAAGGTGCGCAGCTGCGCATGAACTTGTTGTGGCACCAACAATTATCTTATTGCTGCATGTATGTCTAGTTTTCAATATAATATTATTACATGTCTAGTTTTCTTATTGTTGCATGTTTGTCAGCGTCCACTTGTACTAAATTCATTTTTTTCATTTATTTGCAGGTACACCAGTTTGGCTTCCGTGCTTTTAGCTGTTGATAATTGCCAATTGCTATATTGTTGTTGTTCTCATGTTTTGTTGTATGTATGTTTGGTTAGCTTGTCATTTTGTTTTGTTACTGTTCACATCTAAGGTTCCACGGCACTAATGTGAAGATATGTAGCGTGATTCCACTAATGATCAATGAACTATGTTTCCACTGATATGCTAGTAAGATGATGACAATGAGTAGTGTGATTTTATGTTTTGTGATTTCAGTTGTTTAAGAATGTTTGTTTACTACGTCCAGTTACAATTTTTTACTAGTTTATGTTGAACAGATTTATACGGGTATATGTTTATGTGTTTTACATTTGAGCGATGAATGAAACAAGTTACAAAATACTGCCATGCACAATGAACGGGTTTGGGTCGGGGCGGGTCTACCCGTGACCCGTACGGGTCACGGGTTGGGTCAGAAAAGTGGACCCGGTCCGGGTTCATGGGTCGGGTACGGGGCGTGCATAAAAAAATTCCAGGTCGGGTCTGGGGCATGTAAAACCCGCCCCAACCCGCCCCAACCCGCCCCATTGCCATTTCTAATTACGAGTTATTATTGCAGATGCAACTACTTGAGAGTTAGTTTGAAGTGAGGAATTCAAAAATGTTGCACCACTTGAATCTTTGACTAAATATTGCACCCAATAGCTTGGAGCTCCATAATGTTGCGATGAATCAAACCAAAATGCATTTGGTACCGGCCTAAGTATTTTATTATACATAGTAAGACTAGTATTATCATATATGTAAATTTAGGAAAAAGTTGGGCACCAAATTTACCCTGTGAAATGTATATTTGCCATAAGTGGACTATAACATGCCATGGCGACAATATCACTACAAACGTAAAAAATAATAATCAGTTATTTAAAACTTAGCATTTTAAATATTCCAAAGATAGGTGAAATATTTGAGCATAAGGAGCATTAGTAACCTTATTTGTTGCATAATATAAAGGTAACAACCTTCTACTTTTGTTCTTTGTAATCTAGTCATTCATTCAAAGATTGGCGAAACAATTCAAAACTAGCATGTTCAAAACTAGATGATAGTTTTTGTTATTTAAAAAATAAGATATAGATAGGGGTCCTATTTTAATCTGAAATGGTTTTTTCTAAATAAAAATCACTACTTTTGCATAGATAATAGGTAGAAATGAGTGTAATTCTCAATATTTATTCCAATGAAGTTATGCATGTTTCAAAAATGTGACCTATTGCACCAATGTGAAAATGACGATAAACATACCTATTTCTTTCCAAGCCAATAATATATGTGGCTTCACCTAATGCACCTAATAAATTTCCCTTGCCAGCCGTTTTGCCAAATGAAGCATATTCACTCACAAAAGCCTAAGAATTAACTAGTAATCACCCACTCGAACAAACAAATAGAAAAAATTGCACAATAATATATGTAAGATAAACATGGGTTAAATTAACTAAAATTTACCTTAGGACCATTTCGAGGTGAAACATCAAAATAATGATTATCGTTGAACATATCCAAAGACTCCCTATACGTCTATAAAAGGAAAAAAAGGTTAGATGGTTGACATTAATGTGAAGGGTTACCATGTTTTATCAAAATATAAATTGTCATCCTTACATGAAAATCATAGAAGTCAGCTGGATGATTCAATGGTATACGAGATCGGTCACAATTTGAAATGATTTCGAGATTTGGGTACGTCTTTTTAATTGCATCATAGAAATATGGATATATAAGTTCTGAAAATAACGAGCAAAAAAGACATTTAAAATAAAAATATGAAAGTATTAAAAAAATAAAAAAATAGGAAAAATCAAATTCAATTCTAGCTTCAGTCATATACCAAGAAAGAAACCTCACTACAAATATTCAATGCTACCATGTTTGCATATAGAACGTTGTGTAGTTTTAGTCTAAAAATTTAGTTATCAAGCATTGTGCACCTACTTTGCAAGAGAGGTGGGTTTGGGGAATATAACGTACTTACTAGATAAATAAAAAAATAAATCAAATTTAGCACCTTAAAAATGCAATTGTTACTTGGATATATTAATTTTTGATGATCATGCCGATCTTGTTATTTTGTACGATGAATATAGTTGTGCTTTATGTTTATTATTGGATAGTGTAGACGTATTATTTATCTTAAGTGTATCAACAATTGCATACACTATCCACTAAGACTACAGCTATTATTTCTATTATTTAGTAATTCTAAGTAACAAAGAACTATCATAAGTAAACAAACAAACCGTAATTTTGCCGATTCACCGGAAAACAATTTTCGTTTCCAACAGAAACAATTTTCACATTAAATGGATTAGGATGTCCCATTCTTGCTCTAATCGATCCCCATGTTGTGTTAGGTGATCCTATAGCAAAATCAAAACCATCAAGAGCGTCCTAAAATTGAAATGAGCATTATAGCGTCAGTACATAAAATATTTCACATGCAATGCCAAAAAAATGTAGATAATAGCTAAATTGAACGTAGGTAAATTAAAATTATGCTGCTTAATTTCTCAAAGTCATATGGGACACGTAAAACAAATGGAAACTTGTCGTTGGATGACCTATTTTAGGAAATAAAATTGGAGAATAAAAGTTGATTTTATGTGGTGTGATGGTGTTTATTATTTTATCTTTTTTTGAATTGTGGACAGTTTTTATGGTTATGAAGCCGAAAAAGTTATCTATTTTATTAAAAAAATAACTTGAATATATTAGCATAGTAAAAACTTCATCTTATGTAGTGTTATTAGAAACTATCAAAAGTTATTAAAATTAAGGTTATGTAAATAAAATTTATAAGAAATACTATATAATAATTTTATATGAGAAACACATAATAATTATAAACTATTAGATCAAATGTATGCTTATCATTCATTTAAGAGGTGAACTAGAATAGGCTGGAGCGGTTTTTCCCTTATTTAATAAGCAAAGTTTTTATTCAGATTTTTAGTTCCTTTCATTTTTCATCATGGATGTGACATGTCTTGAATATTTTTCTTTCTTATAAATTATAAGAAGAGTCATTTATGTTTAATGCCCATGATAGACCTTCAACAAGTTACATTAACTGAATTCATTTTTTCCTTGACTTGATATAATTAAGATATTTATAGCATACCCGCACGAAAGTTTCGACATTGCTTGGATTGACGATGTTTTCATCAGTGGCCATGCCTAAAATAAATATTAGGGGCATTTTAGATGAATTACTATCATTTTTAGCTAGTAAGTTTTTTTTTTAAAAATAAATTCACTAACCAATGTTGAATACCCAAATAGGAGAAGCACCAAGCTCTTCAATAAGCTGCTAGAAAAATACTATTATAAGAACTATTAAAGAACCACTGAATGAAAAAATAACTAAGTTTAATCAATATACAATATAAAATAAATAGATATACTCCATAAAATGTATAAAATACGTACAATGAGAAGCTCATAATATCCGAGTCCATCATCTGTCCAGTATCCTCAGTGATCATTGTAATGTCCTGGCCTTTCTTCCCATGGACCAATTGAATCCTTCCATTTAAACGCATTTACAAGCCTACTTCCTTCTATAAAGCATCCACCTTTAAAAAAATAAAATACAGTAATAAAATCACAATTTTGAAGATATAGATGAGTTAAGTTATGAATATTTATTTAATACCTGGAAATCTTACGAAAGTAGGATTCAGATCTGCAATCATTGAATATAGGTCTTCCCTGAATCCAAGTCCCTGTAAAAACAAATTAAAAAAACTAACTTTTATTATATGATATTAATATGAATAAAACTATTGTTAAATTTGTGTATTACACTACGTAAATTCAAATTTGCATTTACGCTACTTCTAATGATGCATTTTTCGCAAAGCCGATTATTTAGAGATATTAGTATTATATGTACTGGCTAATTTTTGTGTGTACTAATTATAATTGTATAGTATTTGTATTTTTTGATTGTGGTATACTTCCGCATCCATAATCAAGTTTAGAGTTTTCTAATATTTCCAAGCCACGATATTGTCAATAAGGAAATTTTAATTTTTTTTTGAGCAAGTTAAGTCTACGAGTACTTTTAAAGCTATTTAACATAATGCTTAATTTATTATGATGTTAACTCAGAGTATATTAATGTACCTTGAAAGTGTCTGTTGGCATCACTGATATCTGATCAAACCAAATAACAACTTTTTTATTTGTTGTTAACTGAAGCCTTGCATTATTGTCGCTGTCTTTTGTGTTTAATATGAACTCAATTTTCGTCCAATTTATCACTTGTGTGGCGGGAGCTCTGAACAATAAAATTGAATGAAAGAATCAATTTCATGTTAAAATATACAAAGATAGTGATGTTTATTCCTAATTACTCACGTAATATCATTAGTTGCCAGCACTTTCAATCCATCCATGCTCGTAAGTGAAACAGAAACGCTTACAGAATCAATTGACTTAAGGTAAAGAATCACTTTATATGTTTTTCCTTGCACAATATTCTGTCTCAATAAAAAATCAAAATTAATGATCATACACATGTTAAACCATCTAATAATACAATAAACAAGTCTGTCTTATGCACACAAGCACACACACACACACACACACAGATATATATATATATATATATATATATATATATATGTGTGTGTGTGTGTGTGTGTGTGTGTGTTTGTGTGTGTATGTGTGTTTTGTATAAGTATTTTTGTGAGTGTGTGCATATGAGAATTACCATTCCCGAGTAACCAGGATTATATACTCCAACACCACCTGTAGGACATATATTTGGCGGAGTTTTGTCACAAAGAACTTCCATTCGAAGAGCCACCTTATTTCTTTCGAAACAAGAAGACAATTCTGTTTCCAATTTTATTGAACCTTCATTTCCGATCACTGTCCATGGGGCAAAATCGGATTTGTTTAGCCGTCCTGCTTCAAAACCTATATATGCGTAATGTTGGTTAACATAAATTAGCAAAATTACAAACTAAGAATTATACCAACTTTCTCAAAATTCGTTGACTTTAACCTCTATTACTAACAAGCTCTGCCCATAATCCATCAGCTCCTGCATGCCAAATTTCCTGCAGTTCAATATAAAATAAAATCCATCTGTTAATATAATTTGAGTTATCTTTGTTATGTTTAATTTTACAACTATTATGACTAGTTTAAGAAGTAATTTGTATTAAGGTGTCAAGGCAGAAAACATATACCTCAAAAAAGACACCAATTAATTTATCTGGTATTTTTCTTCCTGAATTTGCATCTATATTGAAAACGGCTGAAGGATTTCCATCAACAATGATTTGATTCAAAATAAAAAATGAAAAAATCCATACAAAAGTGAAAATATTAATTTTCATTTTTTTCTAACACAATTGGAAACGAACACACTTTTTGGACTGGAAATTCTACACTTGTTCATTCTTATATCAGTAGATTGTGGATTAAGGTTCATTCACCTTATTCATCCTTATCATTAAGCTATTAATCTTATTAAAGTAATTAAATAGTTTATAATTTATTATATGGTAAACCATAAAGGTCGTTAAATTAATAAATATTAAATTGATGAATGCATACTAATGGATAAGGGAAACAATCTAAATCAAAACCCCTCTACTTCAAGCATATCATTTATTATTTTCTCAGTTACAATGAATAATAGCTGATAAATGCATGATTCTAAAAGATAAGGGAAAGATCTTAATTAAAGTACATGTTTCCAGCATTTATATCTTTATTAATAGTTGGTTTTAAAGCATACACTTTTCCCAACTACGAACGTTCAAAGGTAACCTTATGCGTCTTTATCTTTATCTTTCTCTTTTTTGATAACTGACTTTGATACGCAATCTATTGGTCAAACTAGGATGTTCTGAAAATACCTATCGTACTTTTATCTCTATGTTATGCTTAAAAATTAGATTTACAAATTAAATAATTTTCAAAAATTCAAACTACAATTTTGCGAATATAATTAAATATATGATCTATCAAATAAATATTCTTTACAATATCGTTCTTTACTAATTATTAACACAAATTTAAATTAAAACGAATAAAAAAATGGAGTATTTAGTTCGAAGGACAAGTTTTAAAAAAAATTAGATCAAAGGACAACTAAGTTTTATAATTAAATCAAGGACAAAGGCAAAATTTTTATTATGTAACATAAAATTCAGTTTAACTCTCATGATTAACGAATTAATTTATAAAATAAAAAACAATCCTAAAAAATAAAAGAACAATATATGATTTTAAAATTATTTTAGTCATTTTATGCTATTATAAACATATAAAAATAACCATTTCGGAAAGTTAAATGAATATAGCTTTATAACTTAAAAAATATAGCTTTATATTGTATCATCCAAATACAGAATTAAGTCATTTTAAAGATAATCTCATTTACTCGATAAAAAAGTTATACCGTAAATAATGAAGCTACATGCATTTAGCTTTCCATCCTAAATTTTTTGATATTGTTTTTCTTCCATATTTACAACAAAAAAACATTTCAAAATTAATTTTTAATCTTATAATCGTAGAAAAATATTTTTATATTAATTTTTATTATTTGTGAAATGCCAACACATGTCCTTAGCATGAAATATTTGGACTTTTTCCAATTCAAACATCAAAGTAGTCCTCAATTTACATAGCAAAAGTTGCTTTTCCTTTTGTTCCAATTTTTTTCCAAAATGTGTCCTTGAATATCCACAATCGAAAAACCAAGTTAGCACTATTGTGAAATAAATTTTGTTGTTAAGGCAAAAATATAGTTGAATTGATGTTTTGCAATCTGAACTGATAATATGTCGAAATTTTGAAATATAGATATTTTGGTTTTGATTGAATTATTATTATTTTAATTTATTATTAATATCAAACTGTTTTATTTAAAACTAATTTGTAATAACCCGGAAATTCGAGCCAATTTAAATTTTTTATTTTGGCAATTTTAATGAATTTTGAATATTTAAAATGAATTATTTTAAATAATAACGACGAGAAATTTATTTTGAATAGAATTAGAACGTATATATTTATTCGAATCGTCGTTAGAATATAAATATTTTATTTCAATTATAAAAGGAATTGAAAATGGCGCGGTAGTTCGATAATTCAAATTCAAACTTCAAATGAATGTACTAGGTGCAAAATAAACCGGATTTTAGTGAAACCAAAAATATTTGAATCTATTTGAGAATATCTTTCCAAAGAATCCCAAAAATCAAAATTTCATAGCGGGGATAAATAGTTATACCCAGTTGAAAATTCAGGATAGTCGCTATGGAATTCGGGCCCTTAAAAATGGAAATTTTGCAAACGACCTCGGTTTTCGACGAAACCACTTTTGTTGGGTCCGTGATGTCTAGTAATTACTAGGTTTCAAAATTCGTAATATTTCAAATCAATATGTGAGCGCGGCGAAGTAATACGCGTTTGACCAGTTTAAGTTGATTTTAATCGACTGGAAAATGGCCATTTTTCAAACGGTCTCAGAATTTGATGAAATTAGTTTCATTAGGACCGTATCGTCAATATGACGCTAGAAAATATTTTTTGGGAATTTTTCTAGTTAGTATGTAGCCCCAGTAAAATGAAATGTGCGTTCAAATTCAATATATAGAGTTATATTTTGATTTTGACGAAAACTGATCGAAACGATCGAATCAATTTATGATACATATCCCATTGTGTTGGGAATGGGGTTAATTAGCTATGGACGACAGGCGGTGGGTCTAGTTTTGAGGTCGAAATAAAAAGTTACTTTTTGAAAATATAAATAATAAATTAAATAAAAAAGTGAACTCCCCTTTCTCCTTTACCCCCCATCTCGTTAATTCTCATATCAGAAAAAAACCCAAATGAACGATTAAAGTTGCTCCTCCAGGCGCGCAACGCCGCCACGACCCATCCCCCCAACCACCGCTGATGATCGGAATCAGCACCCCCCTCTCATTCGATCTCTCCCCATCCTCGCTCCTCCCTCCTATCAAAACTCCAAGCCCCTCCGAGCCGAAACCCTAGTCGCCACCCACTTGAAAACACCCTACGTCGCCACCTGACGTCAGCCGACCCCCTCCCTCAACCGCAGGGCTCACCAAACCTTCGCTCCCCTTTTTAAAACCGCCCAAGACCCCCCAAAACCGCCGGAGAAGGCCACCACCGTCGTCTGGGGGCTACCTCCACAGCCTGGATTTCCTGCCTCCACCTCCCTGATGCCGTGCCTACCTCTCAACACCCCCCTCTTCTAAAATGCTGTGAGTTCTTACATTTTTTTATTTATTTTTCTTTGTTTAATTTAAGGTAAGTAAATTGCAAATAAAGAAATTCAGTTTTGTTCGTTGATTTACAGTGCAAAGATTCAATTTTTAATGTGAAGAAAGTTTATATTTTCAATATAGAAGAGTATACATTTTTTTAAAAAACAAGAAAAGATCAGATTTTTAGAAGTGGAATGGATATATTTTTACATGTAAAAAATTTGATTTTTAATTAGAGAAGGATGAGATTTATAGTTAGAAAAAGGTTTGATTTTTATGGTATGAAAAACATTAGAAAAATAGGATTTTTATTTATGTAGAGTAATAAAAATATAATTTTTATTATATTACTAGTATGATAAAAATAGAATTTTTTTCTATATAGTAGCAGTGTAAAAATAGAATTTTTGGTCCTATTGTTAGCGCTGGGTTACCTTGCGAATCTTGGGAGGGGGATCGGAAGGGTTTCGTTGCCTAAAAGGGCTTACCTTAAGTTGTGAATACATATACGAGTAAAAAGGGATTTGGGTTACCAATTCAACTTAAAGCTTCAGTCTCGAATATGGTAAGGGTCATCCTCTGACATAGGAGAGGGATCTGAAATTAAAAAAATGAAAATAATGGGTTATCATTTAGAAACCGTTAAGGTGGGTAACCTAAAATAATGGGGATGGGGAATCTGTTGTGTGTGTGTGTATTACACATTTATATTGTCACTATGTTATTATGGCTTTCGTTCTAACCATTAAAGTGTAGGAGCACAAGACTGGTTACGGAAGGGTTTCAGAGGTGACTTGACACTAGCATGTGTGAAAATCTGTTTCATTGTGCAATATGCTCCTACTAGCTATCTCTGTGTCGGGTTTAAAGGATTATTATTCACATCAGTAAGTTGACTGACCCGAAGTTTTTGTTTTCCCCTTTAACTCTCGCGTGCTCGTTTGAGTAGGCCGAGAGTTATGGTCTTCCGGGTATCTTCTTATAATCATTTTCGGAGGCGAGAAGGAAACTATAGTTAACTAGAAATACCACTATTTTGTTTCATTTTTTGATGTATGTATCGACTAAGTTGTAATTGCATACTCTGGTCAACCGAAGGGGCATTGTTATATGTTGCTCTCTGAATATATTTTGAAATAAATTATACATTCTCTCAAAGGTTTATACTAAAGAGATCTATAACAACCCGCATATTATATGATAAATATTTAAATATAACGTCGTTAATCGAGTATAGGTCCAAAAAGTCACCTTTTACATACAGATAAATTTGGACTCATAACCACTTCCATTGAGTTTTAAAATTTCGTTTATGACTTTTAAAACTATGAACATTGATATATTTCAAGTTAGTGAAAAATGGGACTTTGGTTTGGGCTTGGGTTAGCCAGTCTAGCCCACTCCCTTAAGAGCTCCACCAGCCCACTTCTCCTCATTCCTCAAACACTTCAACAAAGAAATAGAAATGGGGAGAGGGAATGAGAAATTAAAATTCAAGCTGGGGTTGGCTTCTAGGAATCCAAATCAAGGTAAAATCAAGGAGGCAACTTGTGTAAGCTTCTCCATCTTCTCCTTCTTGCTTTCTCTTCAATTTCTAAAATTTCCTATGACCTAACTCCTAGGGAATTCATTTATATGTGTTTAAATTGAATATTAGCAAGCTATATTGGAAGAGAGGTTGTTCTAGCTTGTCATTGGATCGATTCCTTGTTTCTAAACAAGCAAAGGTGAGTTCTTTAAGAACTCACCTCTATTCTTCAAGCTATATGCTTGTTTAGTGTGCCTATGACTCATGTATATTGTGTGAGTTGTGTTATTCAGAGTGATTGGTGAGAACATTCCATTTCTTAAGTTTTGAATTTGAGTATATACGAATTCTAATATAAATCTTTAAGTAGGTTTGATTCATATGATATGGAGTGTTTCGGCAAACCATCAAGGCTTCATTTTTACTTTGATGAGGTCCATGGCCTCCATCGATCGTCCGAAACCCGTGCAAATAGACTTGGCATTAAGGCCAAGCCTTATGCTGCTTTTAGCAGCAGGTCAGTCAACTGAATTAGGCAGTTAGTCGACTGACCTAGGAACAAGGATTCGATGAAGTAACAGGCCAGTTGACCAACCTCTGAGATCAGTCAACTGATATATACACTTCAGTTGACTGATTTCAAGGGTCAGACGACTGAATCATGTATATGCACAAAGTTTTGAGTTTTTTTCTAGATTCAGTCGACCGACCTCTAAATTCAGTCGAATGAACCTGTTTTCCATTGTTGACCGGTGGAGACCACGTTCAAAAGTTTAGGTTGTTCCAGACTTTTTCTCAACCGAGTTTCAGCCCGTTTGGCCTTTTCTTGTGACTTTCTAGTTTAACAGATTTGTGCAGTTAGATTTCATGAACTTTCAATTATTCGTAGTGAACGAACTTATAATCAATAGTCGTGAGATTAATTTACGCAATTTAAACATGAATTCTTGGTTCAATCGTTATTTCGATCGTTATTCCATGAGATTTGCCACTTCGAAACTATATAAAAAGGGTATTAACTTATTGGTAGATACTAAATCTTTTACTAAACAGTTTCTAATTCTGCCTCATTATATGAAGTTATTTTATAAATTGCTTTACAAATTTACTAGTATATATCTGATAAATCTTTTCCTCATTCATATGAGAAATCCTATTAAACACATTAGTAAAAGTAAGGATTATGAACCCTTGCGTTTGCATTGACGGTCAATTCTTGTACTAGTTTGATTGAAAACCATGGCAATGATCGTTTCGTATTCCTTGTGGAATATACAACATGTACGTAAATATTTGAGTAGAGCAAGTGGTTATGGGACATGTAGCTCAACTCTTATATGTAACATCTTGACGTAGTTTACACTATACTCGATCAATTTTAATCATCGAGGATCTTCGGATCATTCCGACCTTTGGGTCATTCTGATGATCTTCGGATCAACCTTAGGAACTTTGATTCCGGTGGATCTTCATATCATTCTGACCTTCGGGTCACTCTGATGATCTTCGGATCATCTTGAGGAACTTCGGTTCATTCCTTTATATCGATGATTTTCGGATCATCCTAAGGAACTTCGATTCATTTAACTATATCGATGATCTTCAGATCATTCTTTATCGATGATATAATATCTTAGGAATAGTTCATGAGTTAGGATGGGATATCCTTATATAGCACTGAGATTTCTTTGATATATCATATGGGCATTTCAAGCCTCTCATTCTACATGTGAACGTTGTTTAGATTGCTTATATGTCATTTTCTATTTATAACTCTATTTTTATCTTAGTTTATTATGATGAGTACAATCAGACTGATCTGTTTATTGTTTATTTTCTTATAAATAATACTCAGGTAAGACTTAGGTATTATAGGTACTCCTCCTTGACTATAGCACGGACTAGCTTCTCCTTTTGGTTAACTGAACTTATTTAGTAGTTTTACCTTTTATGTACTTGAGATAGTGGCTCACATGCCTACATATTCTTTTTTTGTAGTACATCTATCTATTCTTTTGTTGAATAGTGGATCGACTATGCCCACTATCTTTGTATTTACTCTTATGCGTCTTATCCATATCTATTTCTGCCTTAGTGATGTGAATATCAGTGTCTAACTCTGATTTTATTGTTATGTATTTTATATTGATTCCGAATTATATACAACCACTGTGTAATGGGTTTGAACTTTATTTAGATGTGTTGAATTTCCTCATAAGATATAAAAAAGTAAGATCACATTATCTGACATGTTTAACACTCGTTTGAAGCTAATATACAGATGGTCGCTCTTCAACAACCTTATTCTTTGGGTTATTTGACATCATTGCTTGCAATGACCTTGGCTAACACGAGTATAGAGATGAGGCGTTACACTTGGTATCAGAGCCAAGTTCGGAACAATACAAGATATTATAGCGAGGATCACTGTCCTTAGTTTTTTAGGAAATCATGTTTAGGAATTTATTTGAGTCTTAGGACCCGTCATATCCTATCTTATATCATGATCCTTTGTTTGACCAATCGAGTTTGATTTGATTTCTTATTTATGAAATCTTGACCTAGATAATCTTAGAGTCCCGTCCCGTTCATGAGTAGGAATTCAGAGTTGTTTCCTAGTTTGAGTTGAAACTATATTCGGGGCTTAGTTTTGAACATTTTAGAAAGAAAACTAGAGCCTATCATCGTATCTTTTCCCTCTATTCTTTATGATGTTGACTTCCGTGATTATCTCACTTAAGTTCTTTTTATTTGTGATCATTCACATTGTTTACGTTTAAGGAACTTGGGGACACCATGTCCTTAGGTCCTATAAGGCGCTTGTTATATATCTAAGTATGTCAAATTTTCCAACCCGATGTTTTGTGATTTTTTTTACATACTTACCTTGAGCTTTCCTTACCCATTTATTTTGCTAATCAGGACGTATTTAGATTTCTTTGGGTAACGATTGGGTATTCCCATTTGCTTTGGAATATTACTTGTTTCAAATAAGTAATTTCGTCTTTTCGATTGAATGAGTAATTTAGTCAAATGTCTTGGTAAAAATGAGTGGGTCAACATACTTGTGTTTACTTTGTCGGTTAATTTATATACTTAGTAAGTTGAGATTTGATTTCATTTTGGATGAAATCTCTTGATCATGTATGGTTATTTTGTTGAGCTCGTGTGGTGTATTTCTTTATGTACATCGGCAGGAACCTTATGTGTTGTATATCTTTATATACATGGGTAAGGAGTCGATCACATATGTTGTATATCTTTATATACATCAGTGTCGATCATTATCGTTTGAACTTGTGTGTTGTATATATTTATATACATCGACGGGAACCTTATTTGTTATCTTTATATACATCGGTAAGGAGTCGATCACATGTGTTGTATATCTTTATCGGTTTTGATCATTTTCGTTTGAGCTCGTGTGTTGTATATCTTTATATACAATCGACGAGAACTGTGTGTTGCATATCTTTATATGGATCAACAAGTAATTGTCTCATGTGTTATGTATCTTTTGCGGTGTGAAGCCGCCAAGCTGATTTGATGAAATGCTTTATCGAGTTTCTTTGCGGTGTTGGACCACCTTGTCGAAAGACAAAAGGCTCCGTGTAATGATTTTCGGCCTCGTGGTGAACAAAGTTGCTTATCCTTCCACCAAATTTAAAATTAATGAATTTGGTGATTTTTGAGTTCGAGTCGGCCATTATTTCCTTTTGGCTATCTCTTCGTTTCATAAATATCCAAACTCTTTCTTTGATAAGTGACCGTTCGTAGACCACACATACGTTCCCATGTGTATTTATGATACATGTTTATTACATGTTCATCTGGCGAGCTGTGTGCTCACCCGAGCTATGTGCTTACCGATCTGTGTGCTCACCCGAACTATGCGTTCCCCGAGCTGCGTGCTCACCTGAGTTGTGCGCTCACCCGAGCTGTATGCTCACCGGCCTGTTTGCTCACCGAGCTGTGTGATCAACCGGAGCTGTGCGTACTGAACGATATGCCAACTATCTAGGGATTGCATCTTATATTATGATAGGTATTCTCCACCCTTTTTGCGATCTCTGGAATTATGAGTGCTTGCTTTTGTGTTCATTTGGAGCAGTGCATTCCTCCGTGAATTATAGTGGATTTTTGTAATTTGTTCGTAAAATCTTGAGTTAAGCTGGTGGTTATAGGACATTTGGCCAAACTCGCCTATTTACCAAACTAAAGTAAAATTTCGCTTTCCGTTTTGATCATTGAGAATCACACTGTGAATTATGGATTTGTACGCTTTCACATATTATGGTTCAAGCGCCTTTTTATTTTCTATTCTTCTAGATTTCTTTGAGTGATTTATAGAACTTAGGTGATTCAAGTTTTCATTTGAGAAATTATCTTGAATCTTCCTTCGAAAAGTAATAAGCTATATTTTGCTTATCTATCTTAGTCTCTTGTTTCAGGATTTTGATTCGTTATCTTTGGGATCTAGTGGATATAGGTTAACAAATATTCCAGTTTATTTTGTTAACCTTATTGAACCAAATATTCGAGGTCATAACTCGGTTGGTTTTACCTCATCCTTTTTGGTGATGTCCAAACCAATGTTTTCAAATTCTATGAAATTCTTTCAACTTCTACCATTATCATGTTCTCATGATTTAGAAGTTGTTTGTGAAATATTAGAGGACGTGCTAATATTTCAAATTTGAGATTTAAGGGGTTTATTAGAAACTTAAAAGTCCATATTTATTTATTTTTGAAATACTAGAGAATGTGCTAATATTTCCCATTTAGGGTATATAGCCCAGATTTTATTTCGTGGTCTTCTTTCCCCAACGAGATTGCTTATCCTTGTGAATGGGATATATATGACTGTTAACGGTAAAAAAAATGTCGTAAACGCCAAAGACTCCCAATTACTAGGAATTATAAATATGGTCGCATAGACAAGAACATAAGCAGTAAATAACACAAAAGATTTATAGTGGTTCGGACTCAGTGAGGGCCTACGTCCACTTTGAAGAGTTGTTAGAATTTTATTGATCACTTGAAAGATTACAAGGTTGAGACCCTCTCATTACATTCGTTGAATATGCTACATGAAGTTACAATAGTCATATTTGCAAGAAATAGTAAAATGGACACTTTTGCCCTTCTTCTTCCTCAAAGAGGAGATGCCATTAATGAAGCTCTATGAGGTCTCAAAGCTCAAGAATCTCTCCCTTTTGAAGTGCGAAGCCATGGGGTATTTATAGGAAGTGGTTAGGCAGGAGTTAGGTAGGACTTGGTAGAAATGGGGACCATCTACAAGAAATTCGCACCTCCAGCTGTCTGCCACCAGAAAATTCGCACCTGGGCCAAGGTGCGAAATTTCGCACCTGTAGGTGCGAATTTCGCACCTTGGGGGTGCGAAATTCGTACCTCCTGGGGTGCGAAATTCGTACCCCATAGGGTATGAATTTCGTACCTCGTGGGTGCAGAATTTCGCACCTCGTGGGTACGAAATTTCGCACCTCGTAGGTGCGAAATTTCGCACCTCGTAGGTACGAAATTTCACACCTCGAGGGTGCGGAATTTCACACCTCTCGAGGGTACGAAAATTCTGTTTGAGAGGTGTGAGGTCTGTCGGAGAGGCTTGGGGGCTCGAAATCATGGTCGGTGCGTCCAAGGATGTCGAGGCCTTGGTTCGGGAATGTACTGGAGGAGTGGCGAGGCTCGCTGAAGTTGTTGGCTGAATCTTGACTATGAGCTGATCTGGTAATTCAGGGCAACACACTTGTTGGCGAAAATCGGATGAATCGGGCGGTGCCCACAGTTTCGACGACTGTGGGGCCCCGGACCCCCAGCGGCGATGCGCCCGGACCCACTTGACGGCTTGCCTTCAGCTTGGAGCATAGCTCGCCTTTGGCTCGGATGCGGACAGATACTGATGAAGGTTGCGTTCGAGGGATGCGACATCCTGCTAGAGGCTCGACTCGAGTCTTCTGGTACTGGACCCCGGATGATGTTGGCGACGCCTCCAGGCTGTAATATCAAGCAATATGTTGAGACGAGCGTGTTTTATGTACTTTTGGTAACCGGACCAAAAGGCCGGTTAACAATGCCCATCATATACATCCTATTCAACATAAAAAATTTTTATAAGCTAGAATATTTTTGAGAAAATTTTAATGGATAAAATTCTCTAACTAAAACATGATGGGGAAAGTTCGACATGGATAGTCGATATTTCCAAATTTGGTTTGATTGTTTAATTAGTTTATATTGAAAACGCAGGAGAATAGGTTTATAATTTATAGACTTATTGAACGTTAAAAAAATTAATTAAATTTAATTAAAATGAGCATGTTGTGTAGTGGTAGTTCGTGATTTTGAGAAATGAACTTCAAATAAGTATATAGGGTCCAATACAAGTTGGAATTCTTTGAAATAATAATTATCCCTATCTATTTGATTATAGTTTCCAATGGAAGAAAAAAATTTGAATTCCTTCTTGTAAATTTTAAGATATGTCTAAACCAAATTTTTAGAAAAATAGTGGTGCGGTAGATCGCAATTTAAATTTTATTTTTGAAATTGAGGTTTAGAATATTTAGAATTTAAGTAAGGAAAATTCTAATTTCTTGAAAGCATTATGAAAAGAATAACTTGATAATTCGTATATGTTTATGACTTTTTATTTGAAAATCATACGCGTATAGACTTAAGTTATAAATTGATTTATAACTCGAAGTTAAAATTTATGAAATTATTCATAAGTGGATTTTAGTATAAGAATCATATACTAAATATAAAAATAAAAGTGAATTTCTTGAGTAAATCTATTATTATATAGATTTTTCTTGATGCTTGGTTGTTATTTATTTTGGGTTTTTCCTTAAGTAATTGCCGGGATGGAATTTCTTTAAGGGGGAAGTCTATAACAACCCACATATTTCACGATAATATTTTTAATATAACGTCGTTTATCGAGTATAGGTCCAAATAGTCAATTTTTATACGTGGATGAATTTGGACTCGAAACCACTTCCATTAAGTTCAAAATGCCATTTATGACTTGTAAAACTATAAACATCGATATATTTCGAGTTAATGAAAATTGGGACATTGATTAGTACTTGGGTTAGCCAACCTAGCCCATCCCCGTAAGAGCTCCATCAGCCCACTCATCCTCATTCCTCATACGCTTCAACAAAGAAATATAAACGGGGAGAGGGAATGAGAAATTAAAATTCCTAAGCTAGGTGTTAACCCCATTAAGATGCGGTTCCGAAACGACAAGTCACATTGTTCAAACCTTAAGCATTCATGGCAGAAATGATGGATCGGTCGCCAAAAAACGATGGGCCGGTTGTATTACATCTAATTGGATCGGTCTACATTATCTGGGTCAGTCGGCCATAATATAAACTATGGATCGGTCGACCTTAACCGGATGGATCGATCAATTTATAAAGTTGCTAACTGGACTGGAGAGCTCTTAAACTACGGGTCGGCTTCAAAAATATGGACCGACACCATATATGTAACCATGCTTGTGCAAACTTGCTACTGGAAGCATAAAGAATATGATGTGACTCGCTGTGTTTCATTCCAACTCAAGATACATGCATTGTGTCATTTACATACAATATATGAAGTGAAGATGTGTCCACAATAGAATGAACAAAACATGGAAAATATTATGTATGAATTGAGTAAACAAAGCATGAAGTTATCCACGAGGATCAACCATCTTACAAGCCTACACGTTGCCTACTTACCAGTTGATCATGTATAATAGTATATGTGTTAAACGTAAGAAATGTGTTACAGGCAAACATAAGGAACAACATGGATCTTTTACAATGGTTGACATGAAGCTTATGAAAAGTTGAACATGTACATGGGTCAGTCAGTCTTTGTATTGATGGATTAGGATTAATGCGTGAAGTATAAGGCAATCACAAATTATATTTAAGAGAAAGTGGACACGTGGCTCCCAAAGACAAAAGACTTTGTATGTGTTATGCGTGGACCAGTATTAATATTCAACATAACTATAAAGGAGCAGCATGAAATATATTACATGCATTGAGCACCATCAGACCAGGGGTCGAGCAGAATTTCACTTCCATCATCTTTGGTCAGTCGCTCACTTCCATCATCTCTGATCGGTCGCTCACTTCCATCAGCTCCGGTCGGTCGCTCGCCTCCATCAGTTTTGGTTGGTCGAGCAGCATCAAGCATTCTGGTCGGTCGAGCAATAGTGCCATGATTGATGGGTCGCTCATTATCACTTCTGTGCGTTGGTCGGTTTCAACAAAACAAGGGTTGATAATATTTAGTTGTACACGCCATGTAGGCAACAGATTTGAGTTTGCACAGTAATGTATAAATGAGCCTTTACTAAAGGACACGCTTTTCCCTATATATACAAGCAGCATGCGAATGAAGAATACCATGATTACATGTGGTGCATGAAACAGTGGCATTTGTATAACATAGGTTGGTTAGTAAGAAAAAGGCGGAGGCACAAAATAGAAATAAAGTGGTCGGTCAGATAATTATCCACATGGGTTGGTCAACATAAAATATAGTGGTCAGTCGATAATTGAATATAGGGTCATTCGGCAGTACAACTCTTGGGTCGTCCAGCTGAAAATCATGACAGCTGTGTACAACTATTTAGTGGCATATTCGTAAATATATTTATGACTGACCCGTACCCTGCACACATAAATTTCAACTCTGCCACTACCCCCAAACTACACCTATAAATACCCCACTTCTCAACCATTCAAGTGACCGAATTTTGGACCTCGAAGGGATGCCATTCTCACTTCTCCACCACTCTAAACTTCTCTAAACCTCTCTAACATTCATTAATTCTCTCTAAAGTTTAGATCGAACACAAATTCACTATGGAACTAATGAAGATCCTGTAATTGTTCAAGTGATTGTAGATCTAAACAACTATCATCACAAATCAAGATATCTCGCAGATTCCTGCGTAAATTCAAGTGAAATCAAGAAAAAAAAAGATAGAAAACAGAGGATATCGTTATAAAAGAGAGAAATGAATGATATGAATGAAGTCATATACTTTGTAAATCCAAAAGTGATAATGAAAATAGCTTATATAGTGGACGTAGGTCTAAAATAAAGCATCGAAACAGGCCGGCGGTGAAGGGGTAGCAAACTACCACAAACACAAAGGAATCTTCTGTAAGCAACAGACAAGCACGAGGCAAAGCCGAAAGCATAGGAGCAATCTGAAAGACATGAAACCGACACCATCATGTAAGAAAAAGGGCTCAAACTATGTACGAAGAAAGGATACTGGAAGGATGGATCCAATATGAAGGAAAAGCAGCATAAGGTCAACCGAGACTTGAAGCCAATAAAGAGAAACCATTAATCCTATAAACCAAGGACTAGAAGGACGAAAGGGGCTATTGATATTAATTTACTTAATACTGATACATACAGAGATAGAAACACTGATGTAACGAAGATTAAAACTCAGGGAGGTGATCCGGAAGCCAATTGTCGAGACTTCCATTAGTTGGTCCCCGAGAAGCTACCATAATAATAAACTAGCAAAGCAATGGAAGAGACATCCTGAGAAAGCGAGGATCTGCTTCAAAAGTTTGCCAAATGGCTAATCGGAACCCCAAATAAAGACAAACTATCTACACTAATTTTCTTAGGGTCTATACCGACAGGGTGGCGGAGCTGGCAGTCTTTCACTTGAGTCACAATGGCAAGCTACATAAAGTGTCAATAACAAAACTGGAAGCCCACATCCAGAAGTCCACGTCCCGGAAGCCATAACCTTCCAAAAGCTATTTGCAACAACAATCCTAGGATCAAAACAAAGTGGGTGAACAAGCAATCAAAAAGGTGTTCCGCAGATCGGAACCCTCCTCCAAGGAGTAGGAATCAGCACATCTAAATGTCATAGGCAAAACCTTCAGAACCTAAAGAAAAGCCGGTCGAGAGCCAGTACATTCAAAACCAAAGGGAAAAGCGACCGACAGGGGGTACTACTAGCCCAATAGCAAAATGGGCCCTAATTTGTCTATAAATAAGACAATAGGGCTTCCACTTTGGGAACGATTTTCTCTCATTCTCATTCTTGTACTCTTTTCTCTAGAGTAAACCTTAATTCCTAAATCAAATTGAGGATTTCGCTTGTAATCACTTGCGTATTCTAAATCAAAGATTAACAAAGAATGAATCAATACTTAGTACTTTTTCTTATGAGTTTCTGATGAGTTTCTCATGTAATTTCTTCGTTATTGCTAGTGCTGCATGTTGTGGGCTTTCTATATGCTTACGAGTTCTGACTCAAGCCTGAACCCTTCCACAAAGTCAGTGCAGAACCCCTTCCTACAAGCCATTTAGCCCTTATCGAGGGTTGTTCTTATGAAACCCTTATCCCAAAGTAACTGTTGGATCTTGAGTAGCTTAAGTATGATGCTCACCTCATTGAGGAAAGAGTAACTAATCTTTCTGGCTCAAAACCTTGATATTCAAGAAACGGTGAACTAACTCAAACTCGTGAAAGCTAAATAAACCTATTTTTCCCTTAGGTCCACTTCCGTAAACCTATCTCCACTGTTGACAAAAAAAATCGTTAACATTTCGGCGCTGGAAGGAGGACTTGAACCTCCAACCTTGTGGTTAACAACCACATGTCTAACCATGTTGTTCTGTCTGAGGTTGGACTAGGATTTAAAGAAGCATATCCGTGGGCAAGAGGTCCAAAAGAGCCTTATGGATCTCAAATGGATATGTCTGGCACTACTGACCCAAGTGTGACGGAAAAAAAGAGTTAAGAATGGAAGCTTTATGAATAATTAAACGGAAAAGGGAAGCAAAGCAATATGATTTAGTTATTAGAATAGTAGCCCTTTCTACCTAGAACAAACCCTAACCTTTCTTCTAAACGACTCTACATCAAAGGATTATAACATCTTCTCTCCTATAAGGGAGGCCATCCACAAACAAATAAGAGGAATGACGTTCGAGCAAGAAATAACAGACGATTTTAACTACTTCGCTTTCAAATGGCCTAAAAGGGTAAATCTCCAATCCCCGCCTATCTTGGAAAGAGAAAACAAGTGTATGACTGGAGAAATAAGGTTCGTTAATAGAAGGGCTAAGTCTCCGCAACAAGAAAGGAAGTTTACACCAAGGCTACCTAAAGGATACTACCTTACCACTTCAATGGAAAATATGTATTTCCTAACAAGACACAAGAACAATTATTGGACATCTACAAAAAAGAAGCCCAAATACGAAAAGAAGTTTGATGGGACTTATTGTCATTATCATATGATGAATGGACATGAAACTAACTATTGAAGAATTCTCGAAGGGATGACATTAAGTTCTTCAATCAGGACCAACTACGGGATATTGTAAAAGGATCGAAGTAGTAGTCCAATAAAGATCCTTAGGAAAAGGATTGCCTACATGACTCAGGGTATAGAAACCCTCTGAATAATCGAGGTAACCAAAGATAGGTTACCCATAGAGGGATAAAAATCATTCATCACATAGAAATCCTTACGAAGTTTGAGAGAAAATTAGCCGTAGGTGGAACTACTTACGCTACAGATGGAGGTTGGGCACTTCCTTGCCCTTCAACATGTGTCGTAGTTTTAGCATGCCTATGGAACCATTCCTTAGTGGGGACACCCTTCGGGAAGAATCGATTCCCCAGACATGCTGAAAAGAAAAGGGAAAAGGATTCAAGCTGAGAATCCAAAGATATTTCATATGGCTTTGGGAATATGTTTTTCAAATTTGACTTTTTTTTTTGAAAATTCTTTCATTTAAAACTTTTTGAAAACAATTTTCAAGACCTTTTATCCGATCTGGTAACCTTCAGCTCTGATACCAAATGTGATGCTCCACGTCCGTTAATGTCACTCTTTAACAGAATGCATTATGTTCCGTGAAGCGTTATATGTAAACAGAAATAGAAACATCATAAGATAGAAATAAAATGACAGCGCAATTTAAACTTTATTCTTTAAACAAAAAACATCGTGGTAACCCCTAAAGTGGCAGCATAAATGATAAACAGGTAGCCCAACATAAATGACAAGTGTTACCCCCAACGATAATAACGGGATCATAAACAAGCAGGACTAGATGTACCCTAATTACAACCCCAATCGATCGACTCCCTATCCTGTAGATACCCTATGCTGGCTCCACAGTAGAATGTATCACTTCCTAAAGTGGCAACCCCTTTTTCCGATAGGCATAACCATATCTACTGATGTCACAACATCTTAATTTCCCGAGAAATCCAGACCTATGCACGCACATGACTCTGTTGGAATGCGTCGTCAACACCTCCACCCATATGAACCTCTTATAATCGACTCATTAAGTTTGCCCCTTACCCCACCTTGTTCTGGGTTCCCCCTATGATACCTGTATGGTTACTGACTGATACGGGTCCCACACTACAAATGATACAAGCCAACCCCTAGGCTTGTATCCCCAACTACTAGGATTTTGATAGGTTATGCTTAATAGTTTAGCAAGCCGGCATAAACCCCACATATAAAGGAGGTTAAGTTTATAGGGTTTATATAGCCCCCTACAGATTGTAATTAACGAAAGTAATATACAATCTTTTATCCCCAGATTGTAATTAATGAAAGTAATCTACAACCCCTTATTCCTAGTTTGTAATTAACGAAAGAAATCTACAATCTTTTATCCCCGGAATGTAATTAACGGAAGTAATCTACAAGCCCTTACTCCTAGATTGTAATTAACGAAAGTAATCTATAATCTTTTGTCCTGGGACTGTAATCAACGATAGTAATCTACAACCCCTTACTCCTAGACTGTAATTAATGAAAGTAATCTACAATCTTCTATCCCTGGATTGTAATTGTTAGCCTACTTTGTGAACTAAGCTACAAAAAGTTAAAGAATCAAACAAAGAAGAGCACCCTGCCAGATAATCGGATCGGATCGGGTTTGCTTGGGCAGAGACAGAACAACACAAAGTAGAAAGGGAAGGAAAACAAGCCGGACCGGACTGGAAGGAATGGAGTCGATCCGAACCCCATACGCAAACATATCTGATCCGATCCCAGAGTCACAACAGCTTCCACCCCATGTTTTCCTTAATACTCAAGACGGTTACGCACATGATTTACCCACATTTTCCACTAACTAGGTGTGCTGTCACCATCAGATTCCATCCGAACCCGATTATGGAAGGATTGATGCCTCGTGGATCCGAACCGATCCCACTCCAGGGCGATTTTCCACCTATAAATACAACATCAAGAGGCATTTGGAAGGATCTTTTGGCATTTTCACAACTCAAACTTCTTTGCAATCTGAATTCTATCATCTTTTTCAGACTACAATCATCTTTCAAACAATATTTTAGGTAATCTTGAGTGAATTAATGTATTGTGTAAGTGAAAGAGAGTGAAGATCATCATTGTACTTGCATTTGAATTATCAATTCGAAGAGTATAAAGTGGACATAGGCTACTTAACGCTGAACCGCTATAAATGGTGTGTTCTCTCCGTTTTAGCTTTTATTTCATTAGAATCATTTCTAGTTTGGGTGTTAGAGCCATATTTGGATTTAACAATTTGGTGCTTTCACCGAGAAATTTCTGAATTCTCAGCTTTTTAGGATTATCATTCTGCTATTTGGACCCTCAAGTTCAAGGAAGTTAATCATTTGTTTTCAACATCTTTAAGTATTGGTCGGTTAGTCAATGAAGAATCAAACATTATGGCCGAAAGGAAAAGAAGTGCAAGGCGCTAGGGGAAACGAGGCTAGAGAGGATCAACAAGCCATGGTGAAACATCCCACTTCCGTTAAGGTCACTCTCAAAGGGAATGCCTTAACTTCGGTGGAGTTTTTAAGTAAAAGTCACAGATAAACACAAGACAAATATAAACACATATATATAAGCAGCGGAAAAACAAACAGACTTTCATTTCATAAATACGTGTTCATACAAAACATTTCCATAATTGCCTCAATACAAACTTCCAATTATTACAACCATAATACTGTCTTGCTTTAAAACTTAAAGTAGCATGAAACATAATTAAAACTGCATAAATCCCCATAGATGTGTCCAAAAGCTATAGCCAAGGAAAGAGAGTCCAAAGCGTACATCTACTATCTTGAAGCTTGTAAAGAGTCTGACTAAGCTGGATTGTTTCCTCCCTGTGGACCTAGGGGGGGGAGGGGAACGGAAGAAAAGAAGACGAAAGAAAAATATAGTCAGACATAAAGCCTGGTAAGTCTAGTGATTCTTTAGTATGTAAAAAAGAAAAAGGGCATGATTGGAATAAACTGAAAATAGGAAAGTATCATAGACTAAGATAAAGTTGTTTAGAACCGAATATACTATCGCACCCCACATTTATATCTCTGCACCTACTTGTACTGTCTCAACTGGCACCCCATGATCAGGGTGAAGTGATCCCCTTTCTAAAGATCGGCTCCTACTCGCATAATCATATGTGTCATACGGCCCCACTTGATTGTAGATACCTATGCTGGTCCCACCATGGGGTGTATCAAGTCCCATGGTGGCGGCCCGACACAATTCTAGAATACATAGGTTATACTACTGATGCCCAGTGCCTTATTTGTCTGCTCCGAAGTGTGTGCACGCCCGCACTCCATTATAACCCACACTGCTGCACCAACCGCCTTCGCTTTTGACCGCTTACAATCAGTCCAGTAATCATGCCAATGCATATATTGGCATGTGCCAATCATGCCAATGCATATATTTTCATGTTTAATCCCAACGATATTTCCCCGTTTGTATGTTCGCAAGATTATAATGAATGTTGGGCTAGATATTTCAGCCCAACTTATAAGCATAGAAGGGAAAGCCAAGAACATGAAATATTCTAAATAACATAAAGGGTGTGTGACATATGAACTTGCAACTTTGCGTTCTAATTAACATGGGTTTCAACTTGTCATGTGAACTTGCATTCAAATAAGAATCTAATTAAATATGTGTCACATGAAATGGCAATATTTAGTCTTGCATAAAACATAAGCCTAAACATATTTTTATCTAGGCATAACTTCAAACACAAACTAGCATGTGACAAAGATATTACATGTCCATAAAAATGTCTATTTTTGACATTAACCCAAAGGTGTGAACTAGATCAAATCATGTATCCTATTATAACATGAAACTTGTAATAATCGTGTGAAACTAAATGGTACTTGGCATGGACCCGATTACAAACTTGTAAGGAACATAAGAACATATACATGGGGTTTAATCATGTAGGCATAATGGTCTTAACATAGAACATGTGTATGTAAGTCTTAACTTGGACTTAGAAAAATGTATATAATCTATGTTAAACATATAAACATATAGGTGTTAATCCTAACATTAACCATATACTTGTATGTGATGTTGCCTTCATTCTAGATGTACAATAGGACCAACATCGAGTCAATTATACCACAAACATCCCAATACCATTCACAATACAATCATTGCAATACACAGATATGAATTAGCATCGTCGTTATACAATAGTAAAATTCCATTTCCACTTTACATTGAATCAAGTCTTAATTTTATTCTCATCGGAAAAATCACTATACTTACAAAAAATGATAAACTTGAGTTCTGGATTCTGAGTTCTGGATTTGCAATGCTTTCCTTTGGGTAGATAAACGTTGTTCGAATCTTGTTTTTACTTTAGTTTTGCTCGTCTCTAAGCTTTCTCCAAATGACGGCTACTCTTAGTTTCCTCCAGGCAACATGACGACTCTAGCTCTATATTTTTGTGTGAATTTAGGTTGAGTCTTAGGTTGTATTTATAGAATTTCAGATTGATTTGAGCCGTCTGGTGATCATAGAGTGAATCCAGACCATACACACCAAGAGGAGCCAATCAGGAGGTGACAAGTCAGCCCTAGTGACACACCAAGACTCAGAAATTCGACCAGAACCTGACCAGGCCAGCTAAGACCTGACCAGGTCGACCGGGCAGGTCGACCCCCAGGTCGACCACATGGTCGACCTGGGTACCCAGGTCGACCCCCAGGTCGAGCCCCTGGTTGACTTGGGTCCTGGGCGGGAATTTTCCCGCCCAGCCCAGTTTGGGTCTATTTTTCGAATTTTAAACTGAATTTTGAACTGTATGAATTTTAAATTGAATTCTGAAACTTCCGGAGGTCATAACTCCTTCATATGTAGTCCGATTTACGCAAACTCGGACTCTATCTCAAGCAGAATTCCGAGACGAACGCAATGGCGTAACCCGTTTCCCTTAATTATTTTATTTTGAATTAATCATACTTTAATTTTAATTTATTGTTAATAGAAAATTTGGGGTTTTACACATGGTATTGACAAGGTCGCGTGGGCAAGACTCTGGAGCAGGCCGATCCGGTCAGGAGGATCCGAGCCGACCAGGTGACTCCGATCCGATCCGATCCGATCAGACGACGCTGAGGTCACTCACTCCCTCCATCCGAAATGGTCCGGTCATGCTACTTTGCTCCCATCTGATCCGAACCAGAATGAAGCTGGAACTTCTACTCGAGCTCCCACCAATGCTCCGATTCCAGCCACAACGACTAATGTTCAGCCTGATCCATCTGCACCCGTCACACAAGGAGATTTTTCACGCTTTCTTGACATGCTCCAGAGTACTAAAGAGGCTTTAGAAACTCACCAGCGTAACAGTCTCATCACGCAGGAGAACATGAAGACTATGAGTAGGGAAATCAGTGAGCTTCGTAGGCAAAAAACGCCATCCCCGACACGTCGTCTTGCAGCACATTATTCATCTTCTTTAGATAAGGATCGTCCTCGAGAAAGAAGGCCGCTTAAATGACCTCAAAACCTTGATCAGTTAACTTTTGGATCTTTAGGATCCCGAGAAGACGCCGCTTGTGTGTTAGGGCCCGATGACCCAAGCCTGCAACAGGCTATGTTGCTACCCATGCGTGGATCCCACGTCCTACCTAGGGATCCTAATATTACCAACCCTACGCAACAACAGCATCTTCAACCTCTTCCTCCTGAGATCGACCGGGAGCGCAGAGAGCAGTATAGAGTAGCCGCTGCTAGAAACAGGAGGTTATCCCCTAATCAGGAACCTAGGGGTAATCCAAATACTAGACCTAGAGAACCTGCTCAGATGCTGACAAATGCCGATGTATGGGCAATGGTGCATCAGATAATGTCCGAAAGCCGACGATATACCAATGAGGACTGGGGCATTGAGCGAAGTCATACCCCTTCACGGATGATATATTGGACTTCCAGTTCCCTCGGCGATTTAACTTGCCTCAGATGGATCAGTATTTAGGGAGAACGGACCCAGCACAACACCTGATGAGGTATGAATGGTTCATGAATGCTGCAGCAGCTCCAGATGCTATAAAATGCAAGGCTTTTCCGATTTATCTGGAAGACGTGGCACTAATGTGGTTCACCCGACTGCCCCCACGGTCAATATCAAATTTCATAGAGTTGAGTGAGCGCTTTATGAACCAGTTTAGACTTCACGCTCGAAAATCCAAGAGCGTCATAAAATTGTCAAGGATTAAGCAGGCTCTAGGTGGATCTTTGAAATCATATTTAGACCGCTTCAACCTAGCTGTCACCAAAGTTAGTGACCCTCATGAACCCACTATTCTGATGGCCTTAATATAAGGAGTTGACCTAGATATAGAATTCGGGGATTATCTATCTGGAAAACCACCCCCACTAGGGAGTTATTTTACGAAAAGGCCAATATTCGCTTAAGGCGAGAGGAAGTTCAAGCAAATAGGAAGAGAAAGTCTAAAGGAGCCTCAAGGGAGGGTGTCCAAAGCAATGTTGCTGTGAAGCAGTCCGGTGACAGTTCAGGAAAGGTTGAGGTAAACGTCGGCAACCAGAATGGAGGTAATAACAACAGAAATGGGAATGGAAACAGGAGGAATAGGAACCAAGGGAGTAACTCTAGTAAAAGATCTAGATTCCAGACTTTTGAAAACTATACACCGTAAAGTGATACATTGGAAAATATTTACTTGGATACATACAACATATTGCAATACAAAAAGCCACTGCCTAGAGACTCAATCGAAAAAGAGATCGCTACGGGAAAGTTTTGTTTGTTCCACGAGACTCATGGCCATTCTACTAACGAATGTCGCCATTTGAGAGATGTAGTTGAGTAATTGCTGCGGGAAGGGAAGCTGGACGAATACAAAGTTGCCCCGCGGGACCGGGGGCAAGGAGGACAAGCTCCGAATCAAGCCCAGCCTGCTTCCAAGCCCACAACCCAGCAGAAAGGTAAGGGGATTGTTATCAATACCATTATAGGCGGACCCCATCTAGTTGGTCGTAGTTTTAAAGCGATGGATCAATATGTGAATGCCGCCAAGAATTTTGAGGTAGGAGAATGTAGTAACCTCGAAGACATTACTCCAGTAAAACAACAAAAGACGATGTCGGACGACGTCACATTGCGTAGCAGAGATGATACTAGAATCCAATCACCAACTAAAGACCCACTGGTAATTACCACGGCCATCGGCCCCGCCTTAGTCCATAAGGTGTTGGTGGATAACGGAAGCTCAGTCAACATCCTCTTCAAGAAAGCTTTTGAACAAATGAGACTCAAAGCAAAAGATCTGAAGCCCTGCGAAGGATGGATACGGGTCTTCAATGGGTCGTCAACAGCTCCGATGGGATACATAGAATTACCAGTGACGGTAGGACAAGGATATCGCCAGAGAGTGAGGATCCTTCCATTTGTGGTTTTGGATGTAGAGTCACCCTACAACGCTTTCCTAGGTCGACCGGCCCTCGCCGAGTTTAGGGCTTGTATTGCACCTTGGTGCTTGCTGCTTAAATTCCCGACTGACGAAGGAATTGGGGTAATGAGAGGTGACCAAGCTACAAGACGAGCTTGTTATATGACGGAGTTGAAGATGATAATGAAGGGGTTAAATATAGAATCCAAAGACGATTCCCCCCTGCGAAGGAAAACTCAGCATAGCAATTAAGGGGTCCAACCCCAAGAGAGTCGCCTTTAGATGTGCTCGAGGATATAGATCCCAGAGAGTATAAAGAACCCGAGGACAGAAAGGCGACTCCCAATGAGACGACAATAGACATATCTATTGACGAGACAGATTTGACAAAGGTACTAAAGATCGGATCACAACTGGATCCAATTCGAGCAAAAGAGTTGGCTGATTTCTTAAGGGAAAATTTAGACGTATTTGCCTGGACTCACGCTGACATGTGTGGGATTTCGCCTGCTATTATGAGCCACTCTTTAAGCATTAATCCAAAGCACCCGCCGGTCAAGCAGAAGAGATGGATGTTAGGCCCAGAGCGGTCAGCAGCTTTGAAGGAAGAGGTAGATAAATTGAAGGATAATGGATTTATTAAGGATTCGAAATATCCCGACTGGATACGAATCCTGTACTGGTCAAAAAATTTAACGGGAAGTGGCGTACATGTATTGACTTTTCTGACTTGAACAAGGCTTGCCCGAAGGATAACTTTCCTCTCCCCAGGATCAATCAACTAATAGACTCGACGGCTGGACACGAGCTTTTATCCTTTATGGATGTTTATTCTGGGTACAATCAAGTTCCCATGTACGTACCAGATCAGGAACACACAAGTTTCATCACAGACTTAGGGTTATATTGTTATGTGGTAATGCCGTTTGGATTAAAGAATGCAGGAGCCACGTATCAACGTTTGGTCAACTGCATGTTCTACAATCAAATCGGAAAAACCATGGAGGTTTATGTGGACAACATGCTTGTGAAGTCTAGACAATCTTCTGACCGTACAAAGGACTTAGCCGAAATGTTTGACATTCTTAGAAGGTATGGGATGAAGTTAAACCCCCTAAAATTCTCATTTGGGGTCACATCTGGAAAGTTCCTTGGGTTTATCGTGAGTTCTTGAGGGATTGAGATAAATCCTACTCAAACAGCAGTAATAAAGAATATTCAAGAGCCACGAAAGATTAAGGATGTCCAAAGCCTGGCTGGAAAAGTTGCTGCCTTAAGCAAGTTTATCTCCAAAGCCACAGATAAGTGCATACCTTTCTTCGATCTGATAAAATGGGGGAAGCGAAATTTTGAGTGGACTCCTGATTGTGTGGAAGCTTTCCAGAATCTATTAGACTTATTAGAAAAGCCTCCAATATTATCAAAGCCCGTGGAACATGAGGATTTGTTTGTCTACTTAGGAGGATCATCTCATGCCGTCAGTACAACGTTGGTACGTGAAGATGATAAAGTCCAGAGGCCTATGTACTACATAAGCAAAAAGTTAGCTGCTGCAGAACGTAACTATCCGGAAATAGAAAAACTTGATTATAGCCACCTGATTGCTTCCCGCAAACTTCGTTATTACTTTCAAGCTCACCCAATCGTTGTATTAACCGATCAACCTTTAAGGCAATGTAATGACCCGCATTGGCAGAGGTATTATGATTAATTTATTTAATTATATCAATGGTGATATAGTGAATTAAATGGTCGTGGAATTAAACAATGGTGAATATTTAATTTAAAATAATAAATTAAATAATATATTTAATTCTGAAATAATCAGAATTGGTTGAAATGGCGATATATTGTGAACTGTATCATCTGTGATATTTAATTCAGTTTAGAATTGAATTAGAATAACGAATATATTATTTGAACGACAGTTTGAACGTATAATTATATTATAATTAAAATTGAACTCAAAATGGCGCTGTAGTTCGTAATTTGGCGATTCGAACTTCAAACGAATATACAGAAGCCGTTTTAAATTGGATTTCTGTGAAACAAGAAACGTTATGAGCTGGTGGAGTATATCTTTCTAGTGGAAGAGAAAAATTGGGATTTCGTCGTGTAGATTTTGAGATATATCCAAATCAAATTCTAAAATAGTCGCTATAGAGTCGTTTATCAACCGTAATGGTTTATTCGATATAACTTGATATTGGGTTTGAATTTAGACAAGATTCTTTTGAGATATATCAATAATTTAATTTTTAGAATTTTATGGTAATTTTTAATTAATTAAATAAGCACTTTTTATTTGAAGCATTTTGCACCTTGTAATCAATATTTTGAGGTTTCAAAATATGAGTTAATCTACTGGTATTTTTATTTTTTTAGGATCGTGGGACGTTGCTCGTCTCACCGGTGTTTTTATTTCTGTTCGTAGCAGCTCGTGTATGGACAGAAATATATATATATATATGGGTATGTTAATTTTTACGAACTAAACAAAATATCCTAACGTAAAACTTGGATCAAAGTAGGCCACGCCCCAATAGTTCACAGCCACAAACATAAGAGGAAATAAAATCTCCTATATAATAATAACCTTTAACACCACCTAACGTAATTCTTAGTTCAGAATTTCCGCCGTCAGTAAATTTGGTTCCACAGTAAAATGGAGAGTTCTGAAATCAAAAGAAAACCATACACAATCCTATAAATTCCCAAACGTGTTAGTTACCCCTGGTGATTTTCTTCGATCCTATAGTGCTCTTATGGGGTTCGGTTGCCGTTGAAACAGTGAGCGAATTAATCGATGAAGTTGGAGGATTTCCGTGATGATGTTCGATGCACTGTTCACGTTACGAAGCCAACGCACCTAGGAGTCAACAAAATTGAAGAAGATGAGTTTAACTGTGAATCCATTTATTTGAAATGTCGTTTTCTGTACATGCTTTCTTGGTAGCGATTCCAGTATTTTGTGGGGTTCTTAAGTACGGTTTGGCCATTTAGAATATTGGAGTCTGGTTCGAACTTTCTAAGGAAGAAGAGATGAAGTGTTCAGGGTATGGACGTGTTAAGGAAAGAGGGGAGTGGACTGTTCTGTTCAAGGCAGTAACATGAGTTCTCTTTGTGATGAGAGGGCGAAGGAATGGTGCTATATTAAATATGCAGGGAGTACGCATGTAGTGGTAAGGAGTTTGAGGGGGACGCATGTTTTAATATTGAATGGAGTACGGTTGTGTGGTGAAGGAATACATTGAGTTTTATGCGAATGGTGGTTTGAACTGGAAGTGTAGGTCAGCGTGGTGGTTTAAGTGAGATGCAAGGAGTTATGGTAGATAGTGGAGATGGACTTAGTTGCTGTTGGAGTTGTGTTTTGGGAAAAATGCTGTTGCGGATCCGAGTTCAATTAGTGGAGCAAGAAGGTGGTTAGCACATATCAAACCGTGATTAAGAAATGAATCAGACGCGACCGGAACCATTGGAACCGTAACGAGGAGACTATCATTGGGAACCGATGCGACTGGGAACCGAGCTACTGGAATTTCATAGAAATTAGACGTTCGTCTAAATCAAAGACAGTTAATCGTTATTTAACGATGATCGTTCAAAGTGAGTAAAACTCACTAACTCTCCTCAATTTATATTTTTATATAAATTGTACTTTATTTATTGACTGCTGTATATTGATTGTTAAACTGGACTGTTAAATAGATTTGATTGAAAACGTAGTTATAGTTAATCTATGTACTGTTAATCAAATATGGTTCTGTACAGCAGGATATTTCATTTCAAAATGAAATATGATATATATATATATTATACTATGTAACATCTGTGGATGCAGGGAGACAGGTTGGAGGAGTCCGACTGGATTCCTCAACATTTATTTTACTGTTTTCATATATTGTGATATATGATGTGTTATATAATCAGTTATGGATTATGTGTGTTGGAATGATGTTGATAATTGTTATTCGATATTTTAAATATCATAAAAGACCCTGGAATGTAAAAAGAATTATTTCAATGTATATTGAAATAAAGGGATTTTATAAAATCAACAGATTTTAATAAAGGGATTTTATAAAATCAGCAGATTTTATAAAAGGAAATATTTCGAAAGTAAATAAAAGGGAAAATGTTTTTTAAACGAATAGAGTTTTATAAAAGGGAAATCATTTGTAAAGTGAAGAACTGTTACTAAAAGTAAATCTTTATAAATGAACAGTTTATTCGAAAAGAATAAAGGAGCTAATCGATGTTAGTTTAATCGATTAGAGTAAAAGTTAAAAGGAGCTAATCGATGTTAGTTTAATCGATTAGAGAGAAAGTTAAAAGGAGTTATTCGATGTTAGTTAATCGATTTGAGTAAAATTTAAAAGGAGCTAATCGATGTTAGTTTAATCGATTAGAGAGAAAGTTAAAAGGAACTAATCGACGTTAGTTTAATCGATTAGTGTTAAAGTAAAAGGAGTTAATCGATGTTAGTTTAATCGATTAGAGTAAAAGCAAATGAGTTAATCGAATATAGTTAGTCGAATAGAAAGTAAAAAGAGTTAATCGAATATAGTTATTCGAATAGAAGCAAATGAGTTAATCGAATATAGTTTATTCGAAGGAAGAAAACGGAATTATCGAATATAGTTTATTCGAAAGGAGTTAGGTGAATAGAGTTAATCCAATAGAGTTAATTGATAAGGGTTAATCGAATAGAGTTAAGTGAAAAGAGTCAATCAAATAGAGATTTATTTGAAGGAGGGTTAAGTAAGGAAGTTAGTAAAAGGAGTATAAAGTGAACTTTGCCTATTTCAAAGTTAGAAATGTTGTTCAGTTAAGGTCTGAGAGGTAGTTCTACCCAAACTTGATTGGCTTCGTTTTTAACTAAGGAATAGTTAAGGTTCGGCAGTAAAGGAAATGGTTTGAGTTGGCATCACGATGGTTTGTTTAAACATCTGTCTAAGTCCAATGAAGAAGCTTTGGAAATGTTTTCCAAAGAAGAAACCAGAAATGTTTTCTAATAAAGAAAACAAGAAATGGAAATGTTTTCCATTTGTTAATAACTATATTTTCCCAATTTAGAAAATAAGGAATATTGGACGTAGGGAAATAGGAGATAAGTAAATTAATGAAATAAAGGGATAAATGTTGAATGATGTTTGATTGATATAAATTTCCATTTGGAAATTATATCGTTGGTTGCACACTTGTTTTTATTCGATAGTTAAATCACAGACTATCGAAGTTTTGACCATTTTAACGTTGTTAATATGGAGAGACCGGTTGGATTATTATCCAAAGAACCACTCTGTATTGGCATAAGCGTTGCGAATCATATATGCCAAAGGAAATTGAAGACGGAGTTATGCAAGGGCTATCCTGTTTACAGAATAGTGCCTTCGGTTCATCCTGTTCCTAGATGACTTGTATGGACGGATATCTGATAGAGTATGTCCAGACGATCACGTATATTGATTTCTCCAACCGTACCTAGAGTGGAAGCGGAGAAGGAAACTTCTTTTAGCTAACGCATAATGTATGGTTGAGGACATCAATCGGTGATTTGATGGATTTGATGATGTGGCATTCAAAGTGAATCTGGTATGAAAATAAAGCGTAGCTTCTAGCCTCACATCCGGTAAGTGACAGAAATCGGGCAGGCAGCATGGCTAAGTCGGTCGCACCGAAGTAGGGTGTATAATCACCTGATCTAGAGTTTCATTTACTTCTAAAAATCTATTGTTGATGCTGTCCCATTCGGGAAACGGTTGCTGATCCCAACTGTTGGTGATATACATTCGATACACTCAAGCGAAATGAGTGGTCGGTCATGTGTGGCCGGGTTGCAAGATGTTCTTGTTGAACCCAGTGTATTCCTCTCTAGAGGTACACGAGCGATAGGTGGTTCCATACCTTGTCATAGTTGGAAATCCATTACCCAATACGTGCTTGCGGTTTTGATTGTATACTATATATGTAGAACGTGAGATGAAAGCGTTTCTGTTAGATGATTATATATATACTGTGGTTGATAGACATTATTATAATATCAAAGGTTTTTGATATAAAGATATTTTGGATTCTCATAAGGGAAAAACCCGTTCCGTTATGCGGCGTGGTCTTATGAGATATCGTTTACTTGTTCGAACTGTTTTTACACTGTTTACTCATACCAGTCCCATGACTGACCCGGAGTTTATTTTGTTGTTTTCCCTAAACTCTTGGGTGCCTAAATATGTATGGGCAGTCAAGTAGTCGGGATTTACAGATACTGGAAGAGCTTGGAGCAGGAGGCTTCAGGATCATATAGATATAGTTATTTCCGCTGTGTTGTAAGTGCTGTACTTTAATAATGTATTGTATACATAAAATGATTTATTTCAAGGATATGTTATCTATTATATGTTATTCGTTCCGTTGTGAGATTCGTGTTACTCTGATGTTGTGTTCTTCTTCTTCTTCTATTCTAAGTTTCTATCTTATCTATTCTCACCTTCTAATTTCTTTCACTAATTACCAGGATTTTTCGACGTTTTGGTTATCGACATCGTGCTTATGTCGATAACCAAAGTCGCTCAAAATCCGGGTCTTTACAGGTAAGTTTTGCTGAAACCTGAAGCTTCGGGGCGGTTACTTAAATGGAAAATCGAGTTGAGTCAATTCGATCTTAATTTTCAGCCACGAAGGTCAATAAGGGGGCAGGCATTGGCCAACTTTATAGCTGAATTCACAATTTCCGAAGAGGAGACGGTGGGTGACAAGGTGGTTACCTTAGACCAAGAATTGGAGCTTAGTCCGTGGAAGTTATATATGGACGGAGCTAGAAATGATCGAAGGTCTGACGCCGGAGTTGTTTTAATCACTCCTGAAGGACGATCTATTTACTATGCATTGCGATTAGAATTTGCTGCTACCAATAACGACTCTGAGTATGAAGCCCTGATTGCCGGGCTGAAGCTCGCCGAAGAACTAAGAGTGAAGACACTGGATATATATTGTGACTCTAGGATAGTGGTAAGCCAAGTAAAAGAGGAGTTCGTCACCAAAGGACCTCGACTAGTTACTTATCTCAAGAAAGTAAAGGAGTTGTTGGACAATTTGGAGCATTACACCATAACGCATATCCCAAGGATAGAGAACCAGAAAGTAGATCGGTTGGCAAAAATAGCGAGCTCTGATAACCCCGAAGAAACTGAAATGGTTCTGATAGAGGTTTTGGAATCACCAAGTTTCGACCTAATGGAGATGGAACTAGCCTTAGGAGTCGATCCAGAGAAAGAATCATGGATGACACCGATCAAGAATTTTCTCAAGAGTGGAGTCCTCTCATTGAAGAAAAGCGAAAGACGAGCTGTAAGACGTAAGGCTGCAAGATACGTTTTACAGGACGACTTCCTTTATTGCCAAGGGTTTTCAATGCTCCTGCCACGGTGTATCGCACATGATGACATCAAACGTGTACTGCAAGGAGTACACGAAGGTGAGTGTGAGGACCACACCGGGGGCCAAACCCTGGCAAAGAAAGTGTTGCGGTATGGATATTTCTGGCCTACCATGAATAAAGATGCGGTTGATTATTCACGACGCTACGACAGATGTCAAAGATTCGCTAAAATTACCAGAGCACCTCCGACTCAGCTCAAGTCGATGGTAAGCCCATGGCCATTTGCCATGTGGGGAATTAATATTGTTGGAGTGTTATCTATTGCCAAAGGGGGAGCAAAGTACGTGATCATCGCCGTGGACTATTTCACGAAATGGGTGGAAGTTGAACCTTTAACAACGATCACGGTAAGGAAGGTGATTAGTTTTGTGGTCAGAAACATTATCTGTCGATTTGGGATACCGAAGACCATCATAACTGATAATGGGACATAATTCGACAACATCGAATTCAGAAACTTCTGCCATAAGGACAAGATTGACAAAC